>JAVQJG010214966.1:0-12984 GCA_036024015.1 Craterocephalus amniculus
AAAGCGCGCGGCCAACGTGCCGAACTGACATTAGCGACGCACGGCGGCCATGATGCGTACGCGGACGCGTCGCCAGCAGCAAGTATATCCCAGCCCTTAGGTTAACAGTTAGGTTAACTGGGCACTCTAAATTCTCCCTAGGAGTGAGTGTGTGAATGCTTGTCTGAGACCTATCCAGGGTCTCAGACAAGCGCCTCTCGCCCGTTGATTGCTGGGATGGGCTCCAGCACACCCGCGACCCAATTGGATTAAGCGGTTCAGAAAATGGATGGATGGATCATTCAGAATTTTTTTTCAAACCACATTTCTTCCAAGACGATGTGGTTGTTGGCCAGGCAGCGTAGCACAAACAGTACTGTACAGAGACTGCACCATTTATAGGTTCCTTTCATCTCATATCAATGCTTATCAAGCACAAACTGAATTCTATTTATAAAAGAGAATTTAAGAAACCAGACATGTCTTTAACTCACATTCCTGTATGAAAGCCAAGCTGCTTCCAAAGTTGACAGTCTGTCAAAGTGTTGTTCGAGCAACCGGCATCAACCCTCATTCTTCCTTCTTTTACTCACAGATGTATCACACCTGAACACTGCACAAATCCTGCCAAACACAGAGCTTTCAAATATTCTGCCAAGTCGGCAATCTTTCTTTTTCCTCACTAAAAAAGCTCTCATCACCTGGAAGGTAATGCAAACATCGTTGAACTCTCGCTCTAATCCGTTACGCTCGATTGAACCTTATAAGCTTAAAACATAAGAAAATAAAGTAATGATATTTATTTTCTGTCGCTCAAACCATAATGTTCACAAAACCAGACTGCAACTGTTTTTCAACGCCAAAATGAATGTCTAGTTGCTGAAGGAGATCCTTGAAATCTGTGTTCATCAATCATTGTTTCCATCTAGCAAGCGGTGGATGGATGGAAACAGAAAGAGACATCAAGGAAAGACAAACAGATTTAACTCTGGATAACCTTTCCTTAGTTCCGTCTCCTTCTCTGTTCAACGTCCTCGCTGGAAAGAGACAAATGAGGCACAGACCTGAGCCACAACTGGAAATTCAGCTGGAGCTTATCTAGAGCTGGGTCATATCAGCCAATTTTCATATCGATAATTTTTTCTTTAATCACAATATACAATATATATCTCAATATAAATTATTTGGGTCAAGTAAGCAAATAAATGTTCCAAATTTACGACCATTAGTGCTAAATGCAGAAGCACATTTGCAGTAAAATATTTGACTGAAATGAAAGTACACTTATGAGAATACTAAAAAATCATTTTCAATGACCATAACAAACACACAGTTGTGCAAAATCCGAAAAAAGAGATATTTTTAACTCTAATCACGCCAACTCAAGTGACAAAGTCTCGATCTATCTGAAAATCTTGATACATTGCACAGCTCTAAGCTTAACAGAGATATTACAATCCTGTGTACAATCCTTCTTGCAGAATGTGATTGCTAAACATGATGTGGCATGTAATGATCCAAACAAGGTGGAGAAAGAAACACTTCCTGTCCTGATAAACAGTCGTCTCTGCAGCAAACACACACAAGGAGGTGCCAACAAATGGCACGGGGCTAAATGGGGGTTTTAGAGGTGGAATACAATCGGTCAGAGCGTTTTGCACCCATCAACCCTAAAACACATTATTACCTTTCCATGTAATAATGTGGTCAGCTTCTGAACTCACTGAGAAAGCAGCTGGATGTGCAGCACCTCTGCCTGACAGCCTGGGGATGGGATGGATGCTGCACCAACACTGAGATCAGGATTTAAATACATTCGGTGGCAATAATGTTCTAAGAATTTAGAGAATGAGCAAAAGGAAAGAGATGCGTGTACATCAGAAAGAGATGGGCAAAAGATGTTAAAGTGATTCAGCAGTTTTATATGTGACCAGTTTGACCCTCTGCAGTCTGATCAGTAGATATTTGTGATCTACTGTACTTTAGTCGTACATTTCATAAAACCCCGCCTGTGCTCCACCACTAATAATATATTCTTTGCCTTAAAAACAGCATCCCAAAAGCTTACTATAGGTTTCATTTTTATATTTGGACCTGCATCTACAGTAGGAGTTAAAAACAATCCAGTCCTGTCATATTATGGCTGACCTTCAAAATTTTAACTCATTGTTTTTAAAAAATGGCATCACCAACTACTCTTTGATCATAGGCCTGTTAAGTTCAGTACTGGTCGTTCATTAACATCTCACATCATTTCCCCACACTAAAACTTCAAGTAATCTTTCCGGCACTCTGGTATCACTAAAACCGTACTCATAGCCACAACATCTGGAAGCCGTCTCAAACAGCACAGATAAAATAATTCAGATAGCTTTACTCTTCAGCCAGAAGGTGATGCATAAACAGAGGCTAAGTGCAATGTCAGCGTTTCCTTTTCCCCACATTCCTCCAATAAGAGAAGCCACCTCAAGCAAAGGACGCCACGCAGAGCGACAGCAGGTTTCCCCAGGCAGCTAAGCTCATGATCAGTGACCTCAGAGTCAACTCATATCCTACATACATCCAGCTGACGTTTTCATTTTAGGACAGAGCTTCTAATCTTGGTCCAGATGCTAATTCAGCAGCATTTCACCCCCAAACATCTCTGTTCATCATGACGTGTTTGTAAAGCAAGCACACATGTTGCTCATCATCATGTTTAGAGTCATAGATGGGGTTAAATATTAGGGCAGAAGATAGGGATTATGAGATCTAATCCCACGCCGGACAGAGGTGTCACATCACTAGCTTTCTTCTTATTCATCGTAGTAAATGAGGTGTCACCTCATCTTCCCTGTGTTCGTGTTTACGTCATGTACCGAATCATTGTTTTTCCGTATTTTCATCCGATTAAACATCCAATCAGAGTAAAAACATGTCAGCTGATCTGATTTAGAGGGATGGTTTAAACATTTTTCACGACGGGATCAGCAGAAAAAACAAGCATGTCTTAGCTTTACAATTGTTTCTGTGGTGGATGCCATTTCTACGCGTGCATGAATCTAACGTGACGCAACGTAAAGAGTTTCAGGAAGACATGAAAAATGATGGCAGCAAAAGAAGACAGGACTGTGGTGCGCATGTTAGTTTTAAAAATGATTGATAATTTCAACAGTATGAAGTTAAAAAAAACTGTCTTCTTCCAAAGTAGTTCCCACAATGCATGTCCAGTGTTACGATCATATTAAACCTGTCCATCATATAAATACAAATGATGGGATCAATTTATTAATCATCCATGTAAATATCAGACGCCGATATTTACATGGATTAAATAATTGCCTGTCTAAATGCAGCTAATGGTTACGGCTTAGTATCTGTTGGCGAAAGTCTGCTTTTCCTTAGGTTTCTGACTTAAAAATCCTTTACTTTTGAGTCTTTGTTATTAATCATGCACACAAGGCTGGGAAACCACACTTCACATCCATCACACAACAACCATGTTCGTCTTTACCGCACCACGTCACACAACAGCAACTGGACATCAACACATCGGCGGTTCCTAATGCTTTGCATGGCTGATTGTTGGCTCGAGCACAGAGAAGAGACAGGATGCAACACGGAAACCTTCGTCATGGGGCGTCAGCGCACGTAAATGTGCCAAAGTTCTGCAGTGCAGCTTTGAGTGCTAAAACAACAAAACATAAAAATCTGAATTTTACAGCAAAACTTAAAAACAATTAAAAAAAGTCTGCATCTACACACTCATTCTGGTGGGAAGGTATGTTTTTACATGGCAGAGCCACTCTCACCCATCGGGGTCTTCATTCTCACTTCTCTGGCATACACCACTGGAATAGCTGATATCCTGGAAACTGGGACTAATTTGTTTAATTATGAATTATGTAATTATGCCTGTTGTCATGCACCTCACAGCTGCTCGGTCCTGGCTACAGTCATAACACAGATTTCACGTCGAGGTAAACCATGAACCACTATGACAGTACACATGTTCACTTTAGTTCAAATAAACCTATTACATAAAAATAAATGCCAACACTTTGTGATGAATTGCATTGTTCAGAATTCATCTAAACATGTCCAGTAACGGACAGCACTGGTCTCAGTCCTTTTTTCAACCACTGACACAGGGAAGTCTGGGCTTCATTTAGCCAAACTCTGTAATACCAACATAATCAATGTTAAACGACTACTTCTCCCTGAAACAATGCAACTCTGCAGCAGCCCAGTTTCTAGGGAAGAAAATTAAATATCCTGGTTCCTAAGAAAAGACAGATGTTTCATAGCTGCAGGAAACCAAACCAAGATGAGCAAACAGAGTGAAACCAACAGGTTATCCAGAGAAAAACATCACAATGGCCTCCTCACTCTGCTACCAACACTTGAGCCGAAGGGACCTTCCGGGTAAGAAGATTATATTTCAGAGCTTTGATTCTTTGGGTTGATTTTCTAGCTTTTTCTGATGTGCTCCAAAAAAAGAAATAAATATATTAACTCAGCTTTAATCATGCTGCTGTGATGATGTGATAATCTAATTTATAAGCACATATTTGCATCAAAATAAAACTGTAAGAAACCAAGTCAACTTTAAGTTTCACATCCTCAGAAACATTAACTCTTTTCTTTAGCATTTCCTCAAGCTATCTGTGATCAATCTGGTGTCGCTGTGACCTGAGCTGGTTTCTCTTCCGTCTCCACAGGATCTCCGATCAGCCACAGAGAGTGTTCGGTTACACCAAGATATCTTGCAAACCACAATCAATACCTGGCGGTCATTGGCCACGAATCTGCCTGTGACCTTGGCCCTCCAACTCTCCTCACGCTGTCACTCAGCTTACAGGGATCAATGTCAAATTCTCTCCTTCATGTCATCTTCCCATTATCTCAACAGTGGTTCAAGGTTCACAGACAATTACATGTTGGTATTTTCCAAGTTATACCAGTTCATTGCTTCAAAACAGCCCATTTGTTAACAAATCATTTACACTGTGCCTATAGGATGAACAAACAAAAACGTCCCTTTTCTATGATTTATATTCACAGTGAAAAGTGCTGCGAGCCTCTACTTTTACAGGAATATATTAGAGATGAGAGTTCGATGTCTCACTGAACAGCCCACTCATGCAAAACTTGAAACACACCTCATGATTTTAACACTGTTAAACAAAATAGATAGCTTTAATGTGCTTGGAAGATCTTCCTCCTCGTTCCACTTCAAGCACAACTAACACTAACTGGCAGACACATCCAAGCAGCTCATCTATATTTAATGGGTGCCAGCCTATTTTTAAGGGAATGTCTGGCCCTCTAGTGGAACGACAGACTCAGACCGAGACTGGTGACATTTGTGAAGGCAGAGGATGACAAGATTGAATTTGAGTGTGCAATGATAATATGACTGAGTGCTATGATTAAGTTTGATCATTCATCCATGTTAAATTACAAGGAAACACGTGGCAGACCAGAGATGAGGGATGAACATGGAATCAGAGTTTGTGCCTGTTTGGATCGCAGCACCATCAAACATGAGGACTAGAAAAGGAGGCACGGGTGCAGGCACGCAGCCAGCCACAATGCAGCTTCTAAAAATACCCATGTGTGAACAATCTGTTTATTTCCTACACATGCATCCCCACCCAGAGCAGCAGAACACCCTGGGTGCACAAATCTCCCCCCCAGGCATGGCTTCACATTTTAGCTTTGACCTACATTTAATTCCCTCCACAAGGACAATGTTGAGCTTGACTTCGAGGATGACTTTGGCTTCATGGCTCGGAGCTCGGAGCCTTCCACCACATCTCCACTGGATCTTGTTTGATGCTGTATGACATTTTTAATGACTGTGGTTTTTCCTTACTTGAGTCTCTTAGATTCCTTGATTTCAAAGATGAAATTTGACCAAATTTAGCAACCCCCCCCCCCCCCCCCCTTTTTGGGGGGGAAACGGGGGATGAAAAATCCTCCAGAAACCTTCATAAAATGAAAAGTGAACATGTGCCAGCCTACTCTTCCAAATGAACTGTTTAAAGATTAGTTCCACAAAAACAAGTCATAGCAGCCAAATATCTATTGTTCTCCTAATGAACAGTTTCAAATAAAAGAAGTGGCAGACGGACAAATGAGCTGCTTTGACTTTAACTGTAACACAAAAGTAAGAATTCTGAAAACTTAGTGCGTTGAATGTAAATACAGTAATTCTGGAGATTGAGGACAAAGGAAACCTTGGCGTGTGACTGAAACTGACAGCAGTAATCACACAGGAGATTCTTTCCTAATCGCTGTCACTGCTGATGACATAACAGCCACAGTTCGAAATAAAATAACAATTGGGTTAATGGGCCTAAAATCTCCCTGTAGGGATATATTTAGCTCAGGCCAGAATCACCTTACTAAAGAACTGCATGGGTTCAAAACATGTTCGAGGGATGCTTCGGAGTCTGTCAAGCCTTTATGCTGTCTGTCTGCATAAGTGTGACCCACAATATAATCACATAGCATCCATCCATCTTCTGTACCTGCTTATCCCAACACTGGGTCTGGGAGTGGCTATAGGCGAGGGGCAGGGTACATCCTGGACTGGGAAAGGGGATAGGGGAGGCCGGGGGGTAACATCTCAATTCGATTTACTGTCTCAGATATGATTAGAAAATAATGATTGCTGCATTTTTCCTTGTGTGACGACTTGACAGTCATTATTTTCCTAATGAAAACGTCAAACAGGATTTCTTCCAGAAAAGCCTGAGCGACGTTGCAGCAGAGTTCCGCTTTATGCGCCACATGGCACACTAGCGAGCAGATAAACACACCGGCTCTTCTGAACACACACTGTGGCTCATTCAGCAAAGAAACACAATGAAAACATGGGAGGAAGAGATGAAGAGAGAGAGTAGGGGACAAGAGTAAAGCTAACATTGGCTTGAGAGAGCTCGAAGTAAATGTCGCATGCAAGATGGATGCTGGCTCAGCCGTTGATGGGCGCAACAGTTCTGTAGTCCTTTTTTAGCACCAACTTTTACCACTTAAATCAAAAAGTTCTGCTTGCTCAGATCTTATTTTTTATATTTCCGATACAGATACTAGAATCGGATAAACTTGCCACAAATTGCCATGAATTTAACTGAAGGTAAACCAAAAAAAACTTCATACAGAAGATCCATTAAAAATTATCTGAAAGGTTTTGAATTTTTAAATAAGTTTTAATGCTCTGAAAATGGCATTTTCAATTTTTTGAGTGTTTATTCCGCTGTGATGTGTGACAATGTTCAGAAGCAGTTATTTTGACACATATGTGGAAGAAGGGATATATAATGCAGTATATATGGTTACAACGCCTGCATAAAAGTTATAATACAATACTTTAGAGCATAACATCCAGCCCTACATGAAACTGTAAAATAAAAACAATTTACTTAAATTATAAATCTAATAGACCTCTTAATAAAACAAAATAGCACAGGAACCAGATTGGTACTCTGTATCTGCCGATGCCTAAACCTCAGGTATCGGAACCGGTCAGGTACCGGAGGATCCCCACATATGGAAGAGCTGGGCTGGTCAAAAAGGTTAATCAGCCTCTAAAAGAAACACAATATGCCTCGGTGGGTGTAACTGAGGGCAACATTGTTTATTTCCCTAACCTACATAAGCTTAAAAAATAAAAGCAATTGTGAATTTTTATTTAAGATTTTGGTCATTTAGAAAATAAGTCAGCGTCAGAGGAAAAGATGAAAAAATATTCTTCTACAATTAATCTTTCAGCTAGAGGGAGGCCTTCACAGCAAGCCCACTCTACACAGATGTATATGAAGACATCACTATGACCTAGATACAGCTGCTTTTCAGAAGTCAGAAACTTGAGGGAAACAGCATGCGTCATAATCCAGGACTTTAAGTGTTAACCTCACAAACAAGATGCAGAGTTTCAAGTCTTAGAGGTAAATAAAAACCTTTAAACACATTATTTGTTACATTTTCACTAGAATGATCGAGTACTGTGAGAAAAGTGGGGCGTCATAAATGTGTTTGGCAATGATTCATTATCATAATTGTTCTATTAATAGAGCCAGTTATTCTTAAACAGCGTCTGTTCAGCCATTCAGGTCATCCAGGACAGGGGGTACATGAAAGAGTGCAGATTAAGTGGCGTGCAGTTGACATGGAGACAGCAGCAACACGTTGTCTTTGGCTCATTTCTCTGCTCCAGAACTTGGGATGCAGAACTCCCGCCTATTTGCAAGGTTAGAGAAGAGGCTGTTATCCGCATAGCTTGATTAAAACTTTCATGAGCATGACCCAGTGGATCGTACAGGCCCTCCCCTCCATCACTACTCTCTGCTTCCATCCTTCCTTTAGTTCACCACTGCCTTTCTTTTAGTCTGCCGTTTGTTCTTGCCCTTCGAATACATCTAATTAGAGCAAAAAACCCCCAAAAAACTCTTCTTATCTTTAATACCCTATTCATCTTCTCCTTCAGCAAAGAATATCAAGAAAGTTAATGACACAAAGTCTCCCCCCAGTCTGATCAGCTCTTCGGCGTCTTCTCTTCCTCTGATAGGTTTTAGATTTGACAGCTTCCTGTGAGATCAGACAGCGGCTCATGCTGTCAGATTAGCATGGAACACAACTCTGGCTTTTCCCAAGCGACCAACATAGGCCCGACTCCGTTTCACCGCCCTCATGTTGATGATGCCGTGCAAACCAAAATCCAGGACATCTACCGAAGACCATATGTAGAGCCAAAAATCCAGATAATATGGTATATATGGTACTGATATAACAAAGTATCATGTGATGAGCCATGTAAATAAATCCATGAAGGCATTACATTCATCTCAAAACATTAACTTGAACCACATGATCACCAAGAGTTTGGGTCATAATTAAGGAGGGATTTGGAAGAAGTGAATAATGGAGAGACTAAAGATGAGCTGAGTTCACTTCCCATTAACTCCATCCTTTGATTTCTTTTGTAGACAACAAAGCTGTGGAAAGCAAACCGGCATTTTTCATCTTGACTTCCAAATCTCTGGCTCCAGCACCAAAAATACTTTTTTTTCTGGTCCAGAGCAAAGAACTTGAGAGGTGGGATCATGGAGACCAACCACCCAAACTACAACGCTGTGACTCCCATTTGGTAGAGGTTAATCTGCTTAATTCAAGACAGGACTAAAAAAACAAAGCTGCAATGATCTGAAGAGGAAGAACTCTTGTTTTACAGTTGTTTAAAGTTTTACTTCACCAGTCCTGCCAGTGAACGCTGCACGATATAAGCAGATAGAAATTGATTATTTCCAGCTGAATTTTCAAACCATACGTCTTCAAAGTCAGTAGTAGGGATAGAAATAGAAAATAAGATGTTACTGACATCAATGCCACCCAATGTTCTATAAGGAAACAACTATGTCACACAGGTGTCTGAGGAAAAAGAGTAAACTTTGGGTTTAGACTCTTTGTCTACAACACAAAAACAATGTCGAAATGACTAAGATCTTCGAACTGAGGATGCCAAAAACACAGATCTGCTCCGAAGAAAGGGAAATGCTGCATCAATTAGCATAAAAGCTCTTTATAGGTTAACATGAAGTCTGAAAACACTGACCACTGCATAGTGACACTACTGCCACACTAACTGGATACTCATTCACCAGATGAATAAATGCACATGTATAAAGGTAATATCATTTCATTTCAACACTATAGCCTGTTAAGGTCTCCATGAAGAACATTCACACACCTGTGAGCTAACTACTGAATTAACATGCTGCTAATAAAGATTGGTTTGAGAGAATATTTTCACCAGCAGGAAGAAAACTCTCTGGTATCCACAGAAAGCAGGAAGTTGTTCCATTAACCTGCCTACTGGACTGAGTTAAAAGAAAAATATACATTCCCCATCAGCCAGACTACTCAGACAGAGTACTCGGAGTCGTGATTAGGCTGTGGAGTGGCACAAAGATAAAAGTCTGACCAATGATCTGCTACTACTGGGTAGTCGAGAAGTTAGAGCTCATCCGTTGTCATGTTTCTGAATTGAATGTCAGCGCGCCTCTCTTCCAACAACAAACATGTCCGACGCTGATTATATGCTGTCAATTTGGAACCGGTTTCTTAGGAACTAGTTTTCATTTCCTGGTCAGCAGGAATTTACGCTGCAGCTGATGCAGCAAACATCTGGAAACACCACCAGGTGTAGCAAAGAGCATCCACAAACATCAAGTTGCATTTATGCACTAGACTGGTCGTGCATAGAGGACTGGTCCTTTATGACACAGTTTCTGGACAGGAAAAGGGGTTCAGAGACACAGGGGGGCTCCAGGCTGGGATTTGAACCAGTGCCAGCTGCATGGAGGAGCTGGGGTCTCTGTAGTTTTATGAGCCGGCTCAGTTCACCGCCATAAACATCAGCTTTTTTCTCTCTTTTTTTTTGTTATAACTATATTTCTATTAAGTGGCAGTCTCTCCTGTTGTTTTGTGGACAGGGTCTGAAATTTTTCCCACGGACCTTCTTTAGCACAGCCACAAGCTGCAGCTCAAACACCCAGGGTGAGACTGATGGAAAAAGGGCGAATTCATTCATAAATCACTCCGTACTTTAGTACGGTCCGCTATTTGCTAAGACAATAGCAACATGGTCCGTGTTTGTGTTTTTCCAAGTTGTAAAAAAAGAATGTAGCGAACCGTTTTACAGAACGGAGTGAATTCACTCTTTTGCCATGGCGGATGGTAGTGACGTAATCTTTGTCACAGGTGAGGGCGAAAGGCTTGAGAGGACCCTGGAATAAAAACAACAACAGAAGTACATGCTGAATCCAGCTAACAGAGGGATTGGACTAGCATTTGCTAACAACACATTGGTAAAATGAAGGAGTTTTGTGGCAGATAAGCCTTATTTAGAGGCCGGGCGGGACCTGCCCCGAACGCTGCCATTATATGGACGTATGCCAACCTACAACTGTCTGGGTGAGTATAGAATGCTACAACATAGGTACAGGTTGAAAAATACCGAATTTCCCCTTTAAGGCCTGTTCATAATCTATCCAAAAAGCCAACAGAGCATTTCGGCCGTTTTCTGCATCATTATAGGCGCAGTTTGCTCCATTTTCAGGGCATTTGCAGTTGCGTAGCCTGACGGTGCACTACCGCTGTAGACTGTGGGGGCAGTGTTGAGCAGTGTAACCGATATCCCACCCGCAAAGGGAACAAAGAAGACGCTATGACGTATTAAACAATGTCACAGACCTCCTCCTCTATCATCGCCATGTTTACTTTAGTCTGAAACGCACATTGGATCTCTGAGGTGAACTCTGCCCTCTGGTGGATGTACTGATGAACAACCACGCCATCATCAGGGACATCAGGGACACATGACAGAATGACAGCAGCGAAAGGCAGTGAAAAGCAATGAAATAAACCCATTTGCATGCATAAGCTGGCCTCGGCTGGACCTTCAAAAACAAAACAAAAAATCAGCTTTTCTCAACTTTCCATTGCATCTACAGACACCTGAGTCATCCCTCTATTTAAAGTCAACGAGAAGTGAGACTGCTGCCTCAAACTTGTACGTGTGAATGCTGCCGTAACAGGTCGTGTAAACAGAGGACTGTGTGAGAAATTTAATTCCACCTCCATGAGCCAGTCATTTATTTCAACATTAAGAATGGGGCAGGCGGGAGTAAAAGAACCTGGTATGAAGAAAACAGGTTTTATTTGTGTTGCCCAGATTCACTAAAAGATCAATTCACTGATTTGAGATTAACTGTTACAATAAAGGCAGGATGGTCACTATAAACTGAAACAGCAACTATGCCCCTTTTAAAGCAGATACATTTTCACATTATACACAAAGCTTTTTTTATATAAAAAAAAGGATTTCTGGCTCTGTGTTTGTGAAATCAGAGAAGATAAGACACTGAAAGCTAGGCAATCACATGTATGGTCAGCTGTAATCTGGGAGGTTTTCTCTACTGTAGTATCTGTCTTGCTCAAATAAGTGGCCACTTTAAGAATAGGGTATATAGCTGGTGGATGATCAGCAGGAAGCAACATGGATTATGTGTCTGCCTTGGAAATCTGGCCACAGTCTCAGAGCCAAACACTGTGCAGAAGCTTTAACAGAAACCTATAAATGTCCACAATAAACATGCTCTGGAGTCTCGCTCGCCAAGTCGGCCACATTTTCCATGAAGAGACCGAGGCATGTCCTCATGGAGGATTTTCAAGACACACAAAACTGCATGAGCGTACAGAAACAAGGGGAAGGATAGCAGACTGCCATCATCTTCCAAAAACCAAAACAGACCCATCCACCATCTTGGCCAGAGCAAGCATGCCGTCCTTTTTGGGTGAAAGACATGCGCACACACAGACACACACACATAGAAAAAAATGCAGGAGGGGTGATGAGCTGACTGGGGTTTGTCAGCTCGGCAGGGGGATGGAGCCATCTGTCCCAGTAAAGGGTTAATCCAACCAAACGCACAGGCCACAGATTCCAGCATTTTCCAGCGCTCACATTTCTGGCTACATTCTTCCAACTTTATTTATTTCATTTTCATTCTAGCAGCTCTGGTTCTAAGATGAAAAAAGAGGTTACAACCCAGCGGCAGCTCCTCCAGCTCACCTGATATTTCCAACCTAAACCTCCTCTTATGGTGGTGGGCTAAAATCAAGAGCTAAAGGGGGCTGTTGTCATGGCTCTTCATTGATCGGCATGGACGCCTTTCCTTTGAGATGGAGTGTTTTGTGTCAGAGGGAGGTTGTTTTAACTGCTCTGGCTGGCTGAAAGAGGAACGGCACACACACATCTACAACCCGCATCACAATCAGATCAAAACAGGCCTTTCTTAGGTCCTCTTTCAGTCTCTAACAGAAAGATGTAGCAGAGAGGAGCACTTACAAACGGGGGAATGGGACGGCGACTGGATTAAAAAATAAATATTAACAACAACAAAAAAAAAAAACCTCAAGGGCCAAGAGTGCAGTGTGAAGGTAAATCAGCCAGAAACC
>JAVQJG010214978.1:0-15260 GCA_036024015.1 Craterocephalus amniculus
TTATTATAATATTTACTTAATTGCTGACTTTAATAGTTTAATTTAGAAAAAATAATGCATTTCAATTCAGCTTTATTTGTACAGTGCCAATTCATGACAGTGTCATCTCAGAGCACTTCGCTGTCAGATGTAGACACAGGTCTGAAGAAGTACCCTGAGTCAGAAACGTGTCCAGCCAGCATATTACAACAGAATGAATTGTCTGCCATGAGCAGATTTAGCTAATTGTACTTGACATGAAGGATACTGGGCCAAATGCTAAAAATTGTGATTTGTTAAGTTTTTAATGATCATTGAACTATATGATGGTGCAGAATAGACTAAAAGCATCATTCTATGTAAAATTTAGTACATTTAAAAAAATTATTGGCTATTTACTTTTCTAAGTTTTGTTTTGGGTTTAGTTTTCACATTAGATGACTACTTTAGATCATAATAACCTAGAATCTAAGTTATTTTCTGAAAAAAGGTCTTATTCATATCTGCCACCCTTTTCTGAGGATGTGCCCCTGCCTTGCCCCCCTGTGAAAAAATTTCTAGACACGCCACTGCCGACACCCCTTGTAATGAGAGGAGTAAAGACATGTTTTTTTGTTGTTTTTATTTTTTTACTCAGTAACGTTTTTTGATGTAAAATGTACCGAAGTACATTACTTAAAAGAAACTGTACTTAAGTAAAAGTAAAATTACACTTTTTAAAACATACTTGAAAAAGTATAAGTACACAAAAAAGCTACTCAATTACAGTAGCGCGAGTAATGTAATTCGTTACTTTCCAACCCTGCTAATATGTATGCGCGTGCACGTGACTGGTGAAGTCATTGTGCACACCTGAAAATAGGGCTCCCCGAAAGTACAGGTGTAATTCGAACCCTGGCGTTACATCTTCTTCCAAGTCTATGACCAGTCCGGGAGTGAGACTGGTCAATTTTTCAATTAGCTTCTCTTTTCACCTCTCGAATTACCAAGGGGGTCTGCTGCCGAGCGTTATATTGCGATGGATGGCATACAACAGACCTACAGGGCTCGGCCATTGAGAGCGAAGCAAGCATTGATAAGAGCCCTTAAAACTATTGACATGATAACATTTCAGTCGACTGTGGCCACAGTGCCACAGTGGCACTGAGCTGCAATAAATTGAGATGAATGATCGGTCGATGACAATTTCCATAATCGTTATACCTTCCGTAATTCATCAAGGTAATGATACCCGCGCCCCTAATGTCACATTTATTCCATTTTCTGCACAGCGGCAGGCACAAAACGTGGACCCCCTCTTCTCCTGCCCCCTTCTGAAAGGATTGATTACAAACCAACTGCTTTTTGCTCATGCTTGTGAGTGGAAGAGCAATGTGTTATTTGACCAAAAATAACAATGAAGGGGATGGGAAATGCAATTTAATTCCACTCATTCAACTTCCTCCCTCTCCGCCAGTGACAGGGAAACAGGAGGCCATTACAGTTCAACGTTGGCACCATTTCTGAACCAGAGGGGAAAAAGAGGGCTCTGTTTCCTTGCTCACATTGAGATTCATCATTATACCCCCACTCCCCTCCTTTACACTCATTAATGACGTAGTTCCTCTTTGACAATTATACGTCATTTTTGGTGAACAATAGCAGTGTGAAGAAGCACTGTGATTAAATTACAGGTGCAGTGATTCAAGATTAATTTCCTCTCCCCCCCTGTGGGCTCCATATCGCTGCAGACATGCATAAGCGCCCCTTGAAAAAACCAACAGCCTCATTCACACAGGCAGTAACTAAGGTCTGAGAATTTTTCAAAATGTAGCGTGCAGTCTTTTCAGTCTCCTCCTATTCGCCTCTTCTGCCTCTGCGTCTGCCAATATAGGTTAGGTTGTCCTCTGATTCAACTGTTTTTTTCATGGAAGTGACAAGAGACTATTAAATAAAGTGAACGTTGCAGCCGTTAAGTTTTCATTCTGCCTTAACAATCTACAATAATGTTAAAGTCATCAGATAATTAAATCATTTCATGTCAGTGAGCCAGGCTGATGTGGTTACTGAAATGCTTGGCTTCATCTGAGATTAATTGAGCTAAGTGTGAGACGTGCACAACTTTCCTCATTTCACTGAATTTTTATGACTGGTACATAATTATGTGGACAAACTGCGATGACAAGAACAAGCGAACACTTTGTACAGTGTTTGCATCTTTATCATATTTATTCCCTGAGTTGACATTTCTATATCTGGGCAAGACACAATGAATGGAGAAGCGCTCTAAGTTGGAAGGTCAGAGGATATAAATTGTTTTTAATTGAACTGAGCTGGAAATTAATCCCAATGAGGTAATCGTATTGTTTAATTATTAATTACTGAAGAAAACACGAGGAAATTCAATAAAAGTTAGTTGAGAAACTGTAAGTAGATGGAAGAGTAACACGGGCATCAGCACAGAGCGACGTGTGCAAACAGCCGTGAACTTGTTCTGCTGATCTCATGGATGGAAAGTTACAACCAGCAGTTAATTATCCAAGGCTGCAGAGATCCTCCATCACTTTATATTATCCAAAATTATACAGCCTGTTTACAATCCCTCCTCCATTAGTCTTGTTGTCCTGTCTGCCAGGCTGAAAGGTCAGTGGAGAAGCGTTGGAACCCTGAAAAGGTTCTCGCAGCTATGCCTCAGAACGTATGCCTTTATCCAAACCTGCCCAACTTATTTGCAGATGTCACATTCCAACCACCAAAGAACCTACCTGAGTTTAAAAAACACATTTCATTATATTGTTACAGTATAAAACAAACGTCATTTGCTTGCAGAGCTGGAGAAGCCTCTGATTGAACACATTATTTTGTTCTACAGAGTGTGTACAGGTTTATCCTTTATCTTATACAATCTGTGCAAAATCAGTTCTGGGGTCTCCAGAGTGGCTCCAAACACGGAGTCAGCCTTCTATATGATTTTGTTCACTTTCTTTGATTGACAAGGTCTGATGCTGCTGCCTGAACAGATGGCTGCAAAGCAGATTGGACTTTCCACTAGAGACTTATGGACAATATGACATTTCTTTCTGCAGATCTGAAGGACTAGAGCTTTCTCGGAGTCTGAATATTTGTTTTCATATTTCTTTGAAAATATCAATTTAGACTTCTGAAATGACATTATGCTGATAAGGATTAGGATTCTTAGGGTTCTTGGATTAAGAAAAAAAATGTCATAATTATATAAAGCAAAATCCATATGTCATAGCATTTAAAGATAGAAATATCAACACAGATATCTATACCCAACAATAAATAAAAGCTGCCAAGAAAAAAAGGACTTGTGAAAATAGTTGCCGAGTTTGTGCAGCAGTTTGTGCAGAGAATTTGCACCAGTTGTTCACAAATGACTTGCAGCTTATTTGTCAGCTCCTACAGCCCTGTCTGCACACAGTGATGCAAGAACCCTCCCTCTTATGCTTTTATTTTTTTTCCTCCTCTTGTGCTAGAGTTCAAGTAGAATGTCTCATTAAGCAGCAGTGGAAAGATCATTTTGTACAGAGTAGCATCAGAGCTTGACTGCTTGCAGAGCATTTCCCTTCAGCCCCTTCAAACCTTATACATCTTCTTATGCATTCATTTTAGCTGAATACTAATTACCCTCATTTGCAATACCAACACAAATTCTGGGACATACAGTATATGTATTAATTACCTCTGCCAACGCACCAAGGTTATTTTTTTGGCTGTGTACATTTATCTGTCTATTTATCTGTCCATCTATCCATTAGCAACATTTTTGAAAAGTAATCAACGGATTCTGATGAAATCTCAGAAATGGTGAAAAGAACAGCTGATTAGATTTTGGAGGTGATTTATTTTTTTCTACATTGGAACCACCAGCAATCCAAGACCCCCTACAACCACCATAAGGGGTTATTTTTAACACCCTGTTGAAGTGGCATAAAAAACAAAAAGATTTTAAAATGATATGGGTGGCGTTTACAAAGGTCAAATTTTTCCACCCTTTCAATCTTTTAACAGAGTGCTGGATGTCAGCTGATATTGATTTATCATATGGTACGTGTAGAGCTCAATAATGAATGCACAGCAGGTCCTTCTGGCATCGATGCAACTCTGGTAGAGGACACTTGCATTCAGGGCAGCCATGTCCAAAACATTATAAAACACCATCTTCTAGTCAAAGCTGTAGATGAATATTGGGTACGCTGCATCCTGTCAAGAATGTCTGTTCTTCATTCTCCTGCTTCTGTTCATTTTTTTCTTTTTTTAACATGTCTTAGTCTGTCTGTCTGTCAGCGAAATGACATAAAAAGTTATGTAGGGATTTTGAGGACATTTAAAAGAAACAGAATTAAGGAACAATTGTGGGGTTTGGGGGGTAAGCCAGATCACTGTCTGGATCCAGGATTTTTTTTAAAGATTTTTTTCGTTTGGGAAATGGGGATCATTTTTCCATTACTCAACAGATAATGTCCAGAATCATTGGTTAAAAAAAGACAAAGAAAAAAATCTCTAGATGTTATAATCCCACATTGTTTGGCTCAGATCATGTTGATATTCTGGATCTGGTGGCTTGGCGGAGGTCTGCACTCTCTGAGTGCCTTGTTGTTTTATGCAATTATTTATCAGTATTTCAGTTAAGTATTTCCCAAAATGCATCAATGTGTCTGAATTTACACTATGGAGGTGTAATTTCCAAACACAGTAATAATCATATTATAGCATGTCATAGTTAAATGAAAAATTTCCTAACCTGTCCAATAGCCTGTTGAGTCTTCACATCATCCCATTTTGGAGCCTTTGCCTGCAAGTATGAGAGGTGGCTTATAGGTAATATGCTCCCCTAAGGCTCAAACACTCATCCCCACGTGAAATGTATGCTAACAATCTTTATTTTAAAATAATGAAACACACTGCCAGTAAAAAATGTCTTAGTATTACAACAGAAAGTGGTAAATGAGACTTTTTCTAAGAAAAACAAAAGGTGTGTGTGTGGGAGGGTGTTTGCTCACAAGCTATTTTAGAGCATCTAAAGAATCAACATTCCTATTAGAAACAGCCAAACAACTGGAACTTAAGTTTACTATTAAGAGAAATAATTATCTCAACATCTTTCCAAGATAAGAAGAACTTTCCCAGCAGCTTAGCCGAGCACTACAGAGGGCAAAAGCAGCAGGGAGTGGATATAATTGAGCTGAAATTGGTCTCCCATGGCAATGATACTTTGTTCAATCTCCTGCTCTGCAGTGATTGGACGATCCTTTCTCTCATTCCTCCTGTTGAAAGAGGTTGGGGAAAAAAAACATCTTTTGGGTTGTCTCCAATCAAATCTTTGATAGGAGGCATAATTCCAGCCTTAAGGGATAACAAGATGGTTTATCGGCTGGACACACGGCAGACCTGACTGCTTTGAATATTATCTGATATCGTCATGTCAACAACAATTCTTCACAGATTTACAGCCTAAACTCTTTGAATTCTTGTCTAGCATCAACTTCATACAAATTAAGTAAAGACCACAAATGAAGGCTCGCCGTTTTAGACACACACGCACAGAGATGCAGACCCATATACCGAAAATCTGAAGTCTTTTCTTTTTTTCCCCTCGCTCTCTCTTCTGTCAACTGTGTTACCCTGCAGCAAACCTAATGTTCTTACGTGAAAATGAAAATCAAACTTGTTTATATTTTCTGACCTGAACCACTGTTTGAATACACTAATCGATTTCTCATGCGTCTCCTTTGGATCAATACATACGTGTGGGAGAACAGAAAAGTGGAGCTAGCGGGGGTTCCACAGGTGTCTTCAAAGATACAGAGGCTTTTTAATAAGAGCACAGATGGGCGTTCTAAAAAAAAATAGTTCTGATATCCTTGTGTTTTTCAATTCAAGTAATACTAGGGATAGTTCTGGCTAGCAAATGTGACTCTTAAACCCTGAAATAAGCCCCTCTATAGCTTTTAAATATCATGTGCTGGCATGTACTCACAATTCATCAACAGTGAAATGATTTTGACAGAACCTTATCCAATACAATTAGACTATGATCAAATTCCAACACTGTAAGCTATTTTCATTGTGTAGTGATGATGCATAAATGACATATACAGTAGGGTGAACTGAAAGCATTGCCATCATATCTGGATCTGTGATAAATTTTATAATCTGGATTTAAAGGATTAATAACCCCCTCCTGTGGAGAGTGTCACATGGTTATCATTAGTACACATGTAATTCTTTTTGAGGTGAACAATTAGTGATGACAATATGGTGAGATATTCTTTAAAAAAAACACACACATTTATAAAAATCTGTATATAAAAATAGATGATTGTGATTGCATCATAATCCACCGCATATTTACTGCCAGTTTTACTCACGATTAGGTTGGTTTCTAAAACCATTCATGTAGTGCACGTTACTGAGCATGTAGTGATTAAAAACAGCGTATCATAGTTCATTTGTTTTTGTTAAAGAGTCTAAAGATTAGAAGAAAAGAAGCTGAAACAGCAAGCCAAAAAGAAGCCTTGCAAAATTCAAAAACATCACTTAGTAGCAATGGTTTTCACTTCTCTGACAAAATTTCTGAGGAGCTGCAATGCCATTTCATGACAGATAATAAAACGGTCCACAAAGACTATGTAGCAATTTTAAAATAAAGGATTAAAAACTGCACAATAGCCACATCACAATAATGAAGTTGCTGGCTGACACTCTGACACTCTTGACTGGGACAAACACTACTTTTATACTCCACTCCCACTCACTCAATAGACTTAAAAGCGCATAGTCGGGACTGGATGTTAAAAAATACATGGTTTGAGTAGAAGAACCATTCATTGTCATAAACTACACACAGCATAATGCTCATTGGTCACAGTTTCTGGCACATGACTCCCACTACCCAATTTTGAAGCCTGGCTGGTAAAACTGCTACATACCATCAGGTGTGGACAAATGTTCCTGGATAAAAAGTGGAGTGGGAATTAAGAAACAAAACAAATGAATCAAGATTTTTCCCCAAGTTGAAGGAACTCACACTGTAATTAAGCTAACAAACCTTTTGACAAGTCCTAAAAAATGTTGTGGTCTAGCTTCATAAAAGGATCAACAAAATGAGACCTTCTTCATGTGTCTGCACAATGGCATGGCTGGCCGAACCGTAGAAAAAGAGCAGCATTGATAGGTTTAAGTGTGGCCAAAGAAGAGGAAAGGTAGCCAGGAGAATTAGTGTCAATCATTCCACAATTGTATGTCTGCGGCTGTATGATGCTTCTAAGATCTGCCCAGTTAGATCAGTCTTGTGTAACTAAGACCAACAAACTTGCTTAGTCTGCCTACGAATTTGTCTCGGTCCAGCTGCTCCTGATTACAAAATCACTTCTACAAGCACTGCGGTTACTAGCTGTAGCAGAGTTGAGGAGATGAAGCACAGCAGAGAGGGAGGGGAAGGGAGTTGCAAGTTATATTCATTCACATGTTTAACTTCAGAATGCATTCAGCCCTGAAAATGAAATCCTTTTTTGTTTGTTCATTTGGGAAGTTGCAGTTCTGTTATCAAACTGATGCGCATCAAACAAGTGAACTCTGGTCCACCTCAAAACACATGTCTCAGTTTGCTCCAAGGACATTAATCCAAAATGGTTTAGATTGTTAAACTAAATGTAGAATTACAGTGTCTAGCGGAGTATTTCTTTTGCGTGACTATGACCCAAGTCCACCACCTAAGATACAAATAACAGCTGCCTAGTATCAATAATTTCACCCAGTGTTTTGTTACTTTTATTAAGCTATTTGACTAAAAATGGATAATATTTGAAAATCTAAGGTAAACTGGAAAACAAGTGATCGCCTGTTCTATCGGACCTCATTAATCATCTTTGGTGTCTGAACAAAAGGCTGTCATTTGGTTGTTTCATTGTATGAGCCAATTTGAAATTGAAAATAAATAAATACCACAAACTATGCTGCTGAGTTTGTTGTTTGACTGACTGACATTTGTCATGATAAATTCATGGAAGTGACATGGGTGACTCTTGGGGCGTGGGTTAATTTGTCAGTAGGCCTGCTGAGCCATGAATGGTGGTGCAATGACCAGGCAGAAGGTCACCATTTCGTTGTGAAAGAGAAAGAAATGGCACTTTTGGACCAGCGTATATAATAACAAAGTTATGTTATGCTTAATAGTGACAGAGTTAATCAAGATTCACTGAAAACTATTTATCATCTAAAGTCAATGTAGCTTCCCCATGTACTTTTTGGTTTTTTTGGTGCTTCTGTGTTTTTGCAGGTAATGATCAAAATCAGTGTTTGATCAAAGTGCAATGTTAACAATGTTGGGAAATTAATTTGTGTTCACTTTTTAGTTTGAGGAAACATAATCCTTTTACTCCTCAGCAAACAAGAAAATTACGCTGCATATGTATTCTTGAAAGACAGTATTCAGGTGCTTAGATTTTTTTTTAAAGTCTAAACTGTCTTTATAAAACTTTAGTTGAAATAGTATAAAATATTACAGTTCTACACTGTTTCATGAGGATGGCATAGGTCTAAGGATTATTTTGCAATGTTAAAACTATTCCCATATCTCCGTAAATACTGCTAAAGTACTTTAATATATACAATACAAATCACCAACACCAAGTAGGGTGAGAGGAATAAATCATGTCATTACAGTCCACCAAAAAATATTGTTGTTGGCACTCATGCCAATGGTAACCCCCTATGGCCTCTTCTCCAGCAAAACAATGCACCCCACCCTACCCCTCCACAATAGCCTGAGAAATGTGCCAAAAAGCCTTTGGTATTGCCGCAATCTGCAAACTCTCCAGCTTCCAATCAAATTGAGCATCCACAGGTTGCCTGAAACAAACCCAACGCACAAGCCCACAAAACCCAAAGGATGCAATGCCAATGTCATGGTGCCAGGCGCCACAGGCATAAAGCCCCAGCAGAAGAAAGCTGCGCTGGAAGCTTGAGGAGGGCTCTGACAATATCAGACAGGTGGTTTTATTTTTATGGCATACACAGCTTTTTCTTTGAATTGATTCCTAAACAATAATATGTAGCTAACACATGTATTTTGACTGAATGGGCTAATCTGACAAGCCAAACAAGTGTTTTGGAATACATACGCTCGTCTGGAGATATTCAGCTATGTCCTGTGAATCCATTATAAGACGAAAGGCAGGCTGTAAACCTTTTATAAGCGATTTAAAAAGATAAAAAGTTTTTTACATAAATTCTGGAGCACTTGAAGATTTATTTTCAACCACTCTGGAGACTTTGGATTTAACAGTTCAGGGGAAGCAAAAGGCGCACGGGCCTCATTAAGTATTGAAATAATCACCATGATACATTAACCATGAGCAGTTATGGTAATGGGGCTGAACATGACCTGTTATGCCAATGATGTCATTAATTAAGCTTATTACTTTAAGTTTTAATTAGCAGATATTTCTGTCAATGTATTAGTCTTCACCTGGGTGGTGATGAAATGAGCTAGAAGGATAAAACTCCCAGTGTGTGACATTATCTGTAATATTTACTGTGCATTTAATCAGCTCTTCTCTCTCTGGGTAAAGCAAAGAAACTCTCACCTATTTTTGTTTTCAAAAAACATTTCCCCCCTTTTGGTTGCTTGACAACAAGAAGATGAATATTCAAAATGCTTCTTACAGTTAATGTGTTATGTGCTGTGCATGTGTAGAAAACATGGATGTTGTACAATCACAGTTTCACTAAAACTTTATATTTACCAGCATGCTACAGCATTTCCCCCCCAAAATATATATCATTGTGAGTCCCTTTAAACTACAGGGAGGTCAAAAAGTAGAGAGTGGGCACTAAACTGAACATCAAGAGCCAATTTACCATCAACGAAGTACAGGTCAGCAGTGTCATGGAGTATGCTTCACTGTGATGGATGAGTGCTCAACGTACTCATCTTGGGAAGAAGAAGGCTTTGAAAATGACTGAAGTGCAGGTCTCCTGACAGTTGTCCATTAGCTATAACTGGCTGCAGCCTCTGATGTCAGGTTTCTGCCATCTTGTACAACCTGCCCATCCACAACTGCCCCTGTACCCCCCGCACCCAACATGCAGGTGTTGCACTGTTTCCCACACCAGGGCACAGTATCTCTCCCTCCACTCACGAGCAAAGCCTTTGGACAAAGGCTTAATCCAAACTGCTGTCCGAATATGGAATGGCCTCTGAGAGGAGTGTGTTGGCTAGATAACACACGCTGGTCTCCAAGCCCTTGAGGGTGGATGAATAGAAAACTTCCTGACCACACTGTTAATAGAATTTCACTGTTGAACTGCAGTGAACCATGTGATTGGTCATCGACTGTAACCATATTTGTACATTTTACTCCGCTAATGATCATAATCACAATCAGTTACAGAAAAAAAAAAATTCCAAATCATACAGTTTAGGGTTATTACAAAGTGTATTTTGCTCACTCTGCAACTTTGCAACTTAGGTTTATGAGGACTGGGTATAATACAGTTCTTGGAACTTTGGCAGCATTAAAGCTTGCTGTTGAAAATAAAAATACTTTTTCCCAGCTGCACAACTTAAAAGTTAGACCAGAATGTGACAGATGTTCAGTTACAGAAGGCAACATTTGACATGAGGAAAAGTCTGGTTCACCTTGCATGGTAAGTCGAATTTCCAGAAAATGTTAGAAATGGGAAAAATAACAACAAATTAACAAAAAAAAATTATCTTTGCAAATACAATAAGAAAAAAAAGCTGTGAAAGAAATTAAGGAAGACAGAAAAAATATAGTAAGTGGTAAAGATGGGTTAGGGTGTCAGGATTGGGTATAAACGAAATTCCCTTTAAATGTTTGTCTTTGTTCATATATTATAAATATATTATTGTCATCATATTTCTTAATCCAAAACTGCAAAGAAATGTGACCCTTCGACTGCAACAGTGTGTTATCTTAAAAAAAAAATCAGGTAGAAAAATCTCTCCACAAAGGTGAAGGACAAAAAATCAATGCTGAATGAGTGTAACCTTCAAAATCTTATGGTGGCACTGCATGAAAAACTGTCATGCATCAGGATGAATATAACTACATGGGCTCAAAAACATTTTCCCTGAACAGTGTCTGCTGCATCCAGAAATGTAACCTGAAAATGTATCTCACTAAGAAAAAATCCAAATATAAATTCTGTGCTGAAATATTAAAATATCTGGGAGAAAAAACCTTTTTAGATAGACAGAAAGTGGACATGTGTCCGAATAAAGAAAAAGAAAAAAGGAAGAGCAAAAAAAATAACATATATTTTGTGCTCAATATGAGAAAAAGAAAATGGCCTCATACAGAGAATAGATACAAAATAAGCATCTGTAATGATAATTATAACTTTGATATGATACATTAAGGTATATTGGGATTTTGTGGAGACATAGGTATCCATCACGACAAATAAATTTTCCCGAAACAAGTTTATTTCAGCAGGTAAATGACATACTCACCAACTCCCACTACAGATTCTTCATCATGAGGAGGAGAATCTAACAAAAGCAACAATACG
Source organism: Craterocephalus amniculus (assembly GCA_036024015.1). Taxonomy (NCBI): domain Eukaryota; kingdom Metazoa; phylum Chordata; class Actinopteri; order Atheriniformes; family Atherinidae; genus Craterocephalus; species Craterocephalus amniculus. Next base: position 11,524 of record JAVQJG010214978.1, read on the forward strand.
GTTGATCAGCCGAACATGTGTATTCTGCAAAAATGGACAGAAATTGTCCTTCTAAAACTCAACTACCTCCAGTTCCTTTTATAAAGTGGAATTCGGAAAACATTTGATGTATCTCAATGAAGTGGCTTCCAACTATTTTGAATGTGCAACAAAATTCTAAATGTTAAATGTCATTTTTTTTTGTAAATTTCAGTAAATTTCCCACCTTGTTTGAAAGTGTAATTTGTATAATGCTCCTCTCTGTAAAACAAAATCATTCACAGACATGTTTGGAACTTATCTGTGGCTAACAAACTGAAACGCATCATCAAAGCGAGCCAACACATCATGCCTCTTCCTAATTACGGTATTCAAACTGAGCAGCTGAGGGGTCAAATGCCCTGTTCAGGGATGCACACTGAGGACATCTGAGTCAATAAAGACTTGAAAACACAAATGTTATTGTTGGCTGATGCTGGGATACTCACATAGCAACCTATATCCATGGTTGTGTTGTTCTGACAACAACTTGACACTGTAAAAGACAGCTTCTTTTATAGCAGAGTGAACTCAGGACCGAGACCGTCTGGTTACTCCTCATCAAAAGGAGTCGTGACAGACTGAATCCCACTAATCCAACTTCACAAGAGTTCAAAGGAGTTTTACAGCCTTGTGCAGGTCATTGTGTCCTCACCCAGGAATTAAAGAGCAGAATTAATGTGTTGCGATTAGGATGTAAAAGAGCTCATGGATGAAACAGTTTCACCATTTCCCCTCCTTAATTACTGAAGCATTCTCTCCAAGTTAGCTTCCATGACACTTTTGTTTGTTAAGACATTTAATAAATATAATATTCCTTCGCAGATAACAGTGTGAATCTTTCATCCTTGTTATGAAATATGAAATCTTTTTTTGAATTAATTAGATTTCCCAGGAAAGAAGTGTAAAGGTTAAAAAAATATTAGTTCTTGACATAAAAAAGAAATGTGAAAAATAATTAGATGTGATAAACCATGTCTTTGAGACTTTATGTTGTAATATATTAATAACGCAACACCTAGGAACAAGGACTAAAAATACCAATCAGTTGAGAATCAGCAATAAACTTGCTGCCAATGCAGTACTTTTCTCTGTTTTATCTGAACATAAGGTTGCATTATTTCAGCTCTCGTGGTGTCTGTGTTTGCTTTTCTGGCTGCAGCAATGTAGGCGGAAAAAAAAAAGAAACAAATCAATTAAAGCAATCTGATAACTAGATTAGTTAATCAGCTGCATCCCTAACGTATCAAGGTGGTTCGTTTATTTATTTATTACATTTTCTCAACTATCAATTAAACAATAGTTCTCTTGTTTTCCCATAGATGACAGGTTGCACCGAGGTTTTTAAATAAGTTTTAATGAGAGAGGGAAAATTAAGAGAACAATTCTGCATCTGAGAGCTATGAAATCAATAAGATGCTGCCTTTTTTTTTCATTTTCTTTTTTCAATGTTTAAATTTGAATGGAAGAATGTTGCCCTTCTCTCTGAGTTGCTGCATTTATACATAAAAGACAGATTCTCCTCCAAAAAGCATTCAAAATTCAGAGGCACACCTAATGTACCCACAGCTCACATTTTACTCTTTCATAATCGAGTTAGCACAGACATAATCGCGTTATCGTGTGCGCTCTTTTTTTCCCCAGTAAATTTACATGCAGGGCTGTTGTTGCAAAGGTATATTTTGTATACAGAGGGGGAAAACAACAACATGAGAACTGTTTCAATCCAGCTGCTATTGTACTCCTCCTACACATGCACAGACATTGATTACGATTATATAGTGATTATGAATTCTGCATGCCAGCCACGCAGCAGAAGAGTGTAGGGGAGCATTAAGGGGCTTGGCGACTGTGGGACCCCCTGCTGAGATGAGAGGGAAGGTAAGATCCAAAGAGAGGGGAGTGTGGAGAAAGCTAACCAATCAGCTGTGTGCAGGGAAAGGGACCAATCATGGCTGCTGCTCTGGGCTCTGTTGCTCCCTCTTTCAGTCTAATTCTCCCTTTTTTCTTACATCCCTGTCTTATTTACTTATCTCGTTCTAAAAGACCCCTCTCTCTGGCTCTTACCCTATATTTTTCTCTGCTATGTGCAGCATGAATTGTGTGATTGGGCCTTGCAAACCTCTTTAGTCGCGGGTCCAGTCCCCGCACTGTGGAGCACAACCCTACAATGCCCGCCTCGACCCCTGCTCCTCCCGGCGAACACTTTTCTTCCTTGTGGTTTTAAGATTCAGCGGTCACACCGCTTTTTACGCAGTCCACTCCCCGTTCGTCGGATTGTTCTTCCATCTGCAGTCACTAAGGAGATACACACACCATCCATCACAATGTAGAAATTCTCAGCGCGCGGATTCGGTTGGGTCCTAATTAAAAAGCCTTTCCGCTGGTTTTCTTGAGAGATAATTAGACTTTCATCTCACCAGGATGCCACATCCATAGATCCATTCTGTTTCTTCCGGGAAGCCTATAGGAGCTGAAAAAATAAATTCCAGGGTCTTTAACTGCTCCCCTTTAGGGCACCAGTCAATAATTAAAGATATTGTTTCTTACAAAACAGCCTGCCTGGATTGGAAAAGAGGGGAAAGACTAATACCGTCAGTTCTTAGAGAAAATGAGCATTACTGGTTGGAAACGTCTCTTTTAAATAAATAATCAAGGTTATTAGCTGCATTGGGATTCATATAGCACTGGTTTTTAAGTTAACAAAACTGATGCAAGAGTCCTCTTGAGGCTGCGCTCCACGGCGTCTTGGTGCAGCTCTGATGTGAACTTGGAGGCCGTGGAGCTGTGGGGCCTGATATGAGACAGCTGGAAGGGTTGAATTATTGAAGAGCACGGACCAGCTCTGAAACACAGGCCATGTTCTCCCAGCTGCTCCGTGTGCCGATGCTGACACTTCGGCAGTCGTCAGACGTGTGCAGTTAACAGGGTCCATCTGTTATTGAGGCGTAATGAACACAGACGCAGGCATGGAGAAATGAATCACTGCCACTTTATTAGCGTATCACAATGATAATGATTGTGCCATCTTTGCAGCCACAACAGTCATAATTATGATATTTGTGATTATAATGATGATTAGAAAAAGAGACGATGGGAGTGGAAATGACGGCCACGGTGATGTGTGACATTGCCCAAATATACAGGTTGAAAATAAAATAAAATAATCTAAATGCTAGCGACTTTCTCATTTGCGTTCATTATGCATGCATGAAGGAAAAATTATTTGCATATTACTGCAGGACGGAAAGGACCTGCAGTCTGGAAGAAAAAGAAAACATAACATTAAAACTCACTGTAAATATAATCATTGACAAGTTCATGTAAACACTTGCCAAATGGAAAACTCATCATTCTAATGTGGAGCAGGCCAGTGTTGAAATGCACGCAGAGTGCAACCTCCAAAATCAATAACCAGTGTGCCTTTCATTACATAAGTGAGATTTGTATTCATCTCAAAGATATATATTTATCCCACTTATACCCTTGGACCTGGAGTAAATTCATTTAGTAATGATTACCTGACTCAGGTAAAACCAATTTCCATTCACTTGTTACCCTGAGTTGGTGACAAGGGCACAGCCAGGGTCACTTTTCAGCAGTTTCCTGCTGCATGCACACCATCAGCACTTGATGTTATAGACTGTGTGTGTGTGTGTGTGTGTGTGTGTGTGTGTGTGTGTGTGTGTGTGTGTGTGTGTGTGTGTGTGTGTGTGTGT
>JAVQJG010214983.1:0-44535 GCA_036024015.1 Craterocephalus amniculus
ATAATAATAATAATAATAATAATAATAATAATAAAAGTAAATCCAAAACAACACTTCCGCAGTCTCTTATTTCATTTATCTGGTGGTCAAGTATATACAGTAGCCCAACTGAGGGTTTCTGTAAAAGGTGGAAGTTTGAATTGCAGAGAAAAATCATAAGAATAACGGCCATGGGTGATTCTAGGGAGGGTCCAGGGTGGCTTATGCCACCCTTACACAAAGCTTGGACACCCCTTTGCCCCCACTGCTGAGAGCAAAGCCTAAGGCATAACTATGGATTTTTTGCAGTAATTCTACCCAATGTGAGATGTGGAACTAGGTTGTGTGTCTCAGTTTTCCATTAAGACCCAATTGAGTGACAGTGTTGCACTGAAACTTGAAGATGAGTTTTAACGTTAATCTGTTTGCTCTGTTATAATCATATGAAGTCAAGATAAGATGCTGAGACAACTATCACTTAATTTTCAAGAAAAAAGGTCTCCTTGACAATATCATGCAAAATACAAAATGTTACTTATTTTCTCAAGGTAGATATTGAAAATAAAAAAATAAACTGCTGTAAATAAATCATTTATGTTATATTGGCATGATAACACATTCAATTTGAAGGTCAACTTTAAACTTGGAGTCTTTTTTGTATTATTTTCTAATAATGTGCCTCTCCAAGAGAGCTGCTATAGCCACATATGGCCCTCATCTAATGTTGGTCTAGAACCACCACTTATAACGGCAACTCGATTTTAAGCCAAGTTACTTTGATTCATGCTCATACATTCAGCATACATAAACAGCTATTCGATTAACATTGTGATCATGGTACAGAATATTTTCATCATTACTTTTGTTACCATTATAAATTTCAATACTATTGTTGTCATGATTACTATCATATGCTTTATTACCAATATCATTAATAAAGCCTTCAGTTAAAGCCATGAGTCTGGGGATATCTTCAGTATTTATTTCATAACAAATAAACATATGTGTCAAACAGAATAGCAAATACTTGTCACCTGTGACCAATACTTTTTCTATGTCAATACGTTTATTTTTATTTCTTTGCTGTTGTCTGATTGTTTATTGCAGAACTAGTTAAGCATAAACCAGTTCTGCAGCATTAAAAACCTTTCCCACTCAACTCTATCCGAAGTTCCAATCCACACATAAGCTTCAGATTACTAAAAGATTTATTCTATCTCATTTCAAAAGAGTTTTTTTAAAAAAAAGTCCAATATAGAGTAAAAATAAGAATCTGTTCCTGATTTAATTTGATCAATTAAAGGTTACATAAAAACTGCCTAAAATGTACATGTCAGTCATGAGTAAACAAGAATAACCATTATGATAATAATTATAATTACATAATTAGGTCTATATTCTAATAATTGTGAGACATCATCTGCTGATAAATGCTGATTCTGCGGAGCAAGTCCACTAGAAGGCAGAAAATGTTCAGTCTTGTATGTAAAATGTTACCTGCAAAATGAAAATATAGTAGGCCTAATAATCCTCAACACATGACTTTTTTGGAGTTTCTCTTTCACCTTTTCCCCCTTAAATACGTGGAAGAATATTTTATGTCCACTTTGACCAATTAAGAGTTCGTGGTACAACTTTTTCGCGGGGGGGCTCACAGCTACATTTTCTCTCTGCCCATGTGTGCCCAAACATTTAGGCCACAAATAGACAAAGTCAAAATGAGCCTGACCCCCCAACAACAACAAAAAAAGATTATCATGTGTCTCATGAGCTGTTTTAAAGTGTAACATAATCGGAACAGATTCATTAGAGACATCCTTAATGCATGAAGTGTCAAGTGATGTCTATCCAGAAAATCCGTTGCAGTCAACCTCAACCAGGGGAGGAGGAGTGTGTGTGTGTGTGTGTGTGTGTGTGTATGAGTGTGTGTGTGAGGAAGGGGTCAGTGATGACCCCTCGGCTATACTCTTGTGTTTTGACGTACGCTGCACCCTGACGAATGAGGGACGGATGAGCTCCCACCGGCTTTATAAAAGCGGAGCGCAGTGGGAGCAGAAACAGCCGAGCATCCTCCCCACCGGGTAAACTTTGCTTCAGGACTCATTGCTTCTTTCTTCCCTCTCTTCACCAGTCAACAATCCGAGCGACATGAACTCCCACTGCAACGGAAAAGTCAGCGACACCGTGGAAGAGTTCCACTGCAACAACAGCTTCAGCGACCTCATCATAGACACCAAGAAAGCAGCCGTCGTCGCGCACCGCAAGCACGAGACGTCCCGCAAAGAGGCCGAGGACGAGTCCCGCTTACCTGCGCTGGAGGCCGCCTACACCAACATCCTGCGGGAACTCGGGGAGGACACGGACCGGGACGGGCTGCTGCGCACACCGCTGCGCGCCGCCAAGGCCATCCAATTCCTCACCAAGGGCTACCATGAGACCATTGAAGGTGAGTTTCCCGTCAGGTTTGGTGTAGCCTAATCATTCAGGGCAGGCAGCAGGTGGAAACCAAGTTTATTTAGAAGCTGTTATATCATTTTTTAAATTGCACTAGTCTAATGTAAAGAAGATTTAAAAGCCTATAACCCAAGAAATCACCCTCTAAAAGTTCAATTTTGAAGTTTTCCCGTTGTTTATTTTCAGTATTTTCTTATAATCATTAAGGAGACTAACACTGGAAAAACATTTGTAGACTAATCTCCAATTAGTGGAAGTGTAGATATTCTTGAGCATATTTATTGATAATTCTAATAAAGTTGATCTAATTATATCTAAGTATTGAATAATATGTGTGATTGAATCCAACAGACATCCTAAACAATGCCATATTTGATGAAGACCATGATGAGATGGTGATTGTGAAGGACATAGACATGTTTTCGCTGTGTGAACATCACTTGGTGCCCTTTTTTGGAAAGGTAAGTGTGTATTTGTGTCTGCGTTTGTGTTTCCCTACCAGTCAAACAGCGTTTAAAGCTGGCCAGTTTGACAGTAAAAATCAATCCAACAAGTTGCTGGCCTGAAATGCTGAATTCAAGCTTGTGTGTGTAGATATAACCCCATCAGGCAATATCAAAGATTAGTTGTATCCTCTAAATATGTGACCTGTGCACTCACTGAACTGTCTCTGTCCAGGTCCACATCGGGTATATTCCAAACAAAAAAGTGGTGGGACTGAGCAAGTTGGCAAGGTAGGAACACAGGCGCCCACACACATTCGCCTACTGTCACTGTACGCTGTACGCCTCTGGCATTAGCGCCGGGTGACTGCGTTCTTCTGTTATCTTAGTGCATTGACCTGGAGGCTTACAGTCTGAGCCCATCGGTCATCATCATAGTCCCTTCAGCAAGCACACTCAGACACAAGTCTAAACTATCCGCTCTCGAGCCATGAGAAAATCCCTTTAGGGCTGTGGGAATCATTGGTTATTATCACAGTCTCTTTGTCTCCTTCTCCCCTTTTTCCTGAAATATCACAGCAGATCTGAACATGTAAAGCCAGAATAGCTGCAACAGAGTCATCCGGTTTTTAGATTAACTTGCATGACAGATTTGGAGAATTCTGCAGGGTGAATGATTCACAGATGAAGGGTCTGCACTGTATAGTTTAATGGCCAGGGGCCGAGCCCTGATGCCAGTCTGTGTTTATCAAAAGATTAATCATTGTTACACCTGATCTGTAATCAATCCTGTCCTCTTTGTTTGTGTTCTGGTTTTCTGCAGGATTGTGGAGATCTTTAGTCGGAGGCTTCAAGGTAGGCAGCCAGTAAAGAAAAACTAAGCCTGAATATGCAGAAATTTACAGGTAAATGTGAAGTTAACGTGCTGATTTATTTTCTTTCAGTTCAAGAGCGCCTAACCAAGCAGATTGCTATGGGAGTATCTGAGGCTTTGCAGCCCAAAGGCGTAGCTGTGGTTATAGAAGCAGCGTAAGTACTTTTGCAAAAGCAAAAATGGCCAAAACTCATAAAAATAGATTAATTTCATAAGCATTAAAGCACCGCTGCCTGTTTCAGTCTTCCCTGCCCCAGCCTTTCTAAATTTACACTCGAGGCGTGTAAACAGAATTCGATGTGGAAAAAATCGGTGGCATTCCTCTTTAAAATCATTAGCCCCAGTCCAGAATTCTTCAAAGCATTGAAAAGCTGCAGCTGCAAGCCTGACACGTGTGTTTGTGCGTGTGTGTTTGTGCGTGTGTGTGTGTGTGTGTGTGTCGGTGTGTGTGTGTGTGTTTGCAGGCATATGTGTATGGTAATGCGTGGTGTCCAGAAGATGAACAGTCGCACTGTGACAAGCACCATGCTGGGAGCTTACCTGGAGGACCCCAAGACCCGAGAAGAGTTCCTGTCTCTTTCGATGCGTGCCTAACAAGCCTCAAGCACCATCTGCTCCTGAGCCCTTTGCTTACAGCAGCCTGCAGAAAGCTGGGGGGCGACTGTGGGGCTGCATGTGACTTTACTTAACAGAAGTCATAAATTTGCTCCAAGACTTCCAGTTTGGATCTAACCTCGATACACTGACGCCTGAAGGATTTCTGTCCTGTGGCTGAAAACCACTATTTGAAATCACTGTGAACACAACACATACATTTATGGTGCCTTTTGGTAGATATTTTACGGTCTTACATGGCAATATTGTTGTTATGAAGTATGATCTCTCCGTGCAATATTGTAATGTGACAATACTTAAGATGTTAATTTTCCATTTTTGACTTCATTTGTGCTTATAACAAGTATGTTATAATTGTATGTCCACTGATTCACACAATTTAACAAATTATGTGTCATTTATAAACGCATTTTTAAAATCTTTGTATGATGTGACATTTTAAGGTAAAAACAAAAGATCAGTTAATTTATCTTCAGTCCAAAGAGTTTAGCTAAGGAATGTAAATGTATGATTATTGTCTATGCTATGCTACAGTCAAATAAAGTTACAGTACTTCAACATTACAGCAGTTATTGAGTTTTTCACTTTTGATTATGTCAACATTACTCTGGGGTCTGTTTTCATAAGGAACAGTCATTTGTGAAACATGAAATTTGAAAGTATGTAGTCTATTATTTTCACAAGCTTGGCTAATTGAACCACTGTCCTGTTTTCTATTTAGCAATAAAAACAGGTGAGGCTGCTATCCTGACATTTGAGGAAGGGACAGGGTGTTGTATCTACAAAAAAAAGAGTAATGCTTGTGTTCAAAGGCATTTAAAACAAGCACAAATTTGGTAGGGTAGTTTCTTAACAACATAAGGAAAGATTCTACTCTAAAGGGATGTTTTTGACCAGGAAATTATCCTGTGGAAAAAGTCACTGGTAACATCATGAATTCGGTCTCTTCTTGAAGAGTCCGGTCTGGTAGATGGGTTGTCTTCCTGCCAGAACAAAGTGGTCAGGTGCAAACTTCCTAACTCTCCCCATAAACAAATAGTATTTGTCACCTTTTATGCCTGTCAGTAGTTCTACAAATATTTTGCTAATCAAAAGTATCCCCATGTTACTAAAACTTATAGGAGGTTAGGTTTAGGTTAGCGCCCAACATCTGCAATATGTTACCGTCAATGTGTTACAGAAAATCAGGTATTCGGTGGAATATCACTGCAAACTATAGCCTGCTTGATGTTTTTAGGAAAGGTATAAAATATTTTGTTGTTACTTACTTTTCCTTGGCACTGCATGAAATACTTTGCTAATATAGAGATTGATGAGTACAGTTTAGACAAAGTGGAATTTAGTGACTCTATCCCCAGCCCAAACCCAATGCAATATGACCCGGTCATCGTGGTGGTACAGATGTTTCCACACGACAGAACAATGAACCAGTCTACATTAGTGATAGCACAGTGTACTCTCTTATGGGAATTGTATAGAATGTCCAGGAAAAGTCGATGTGACAGTATTTCATTATTTGGGGACCTGTTATGGCACACATTGCCTATATTACACATTGATGGGTTTCACACATTGATGGTGAAATTAAGAATCACTGAAGGCATGTCTGAGTGACTTTGTCTGGTTGAATGGAAAGCATTTTGAAGCAAATTGGAAAGGCTTGACAAGATTTAAATATGCTCTGCAAGTGTGGATTAACTACCTAAACCCTTGCTGCTAGTGGGTCTGAAAAAGTCAGGAGACTTAAAAAAATACACTTACTGTAGCTTTTGGTTTTGACTTGTTACATTGTTAAACAATACACTGAGCAAACCGATAAGACATGAATAACAGCTGTCAAAGGCAAAATTGTGAGACCTCATAAAAAAAAACTGTTAAGATAAGAAAATAGATTACCTTACAACATTTGGATATTTTCCTTTTTATTTTTTTGCTTTCAGCAACATTTAAATCAGGTTTGTAATTGTGCCTGGCTATATGGGAAGAGTGGGTTCCACACTGGTGCATCTGCAGCAATACCTTGGGTCCTCTTTGTTTCAGGTTTGGTCATTTGGCTTAGGAAACAAGAGTTCTATGTTGTCTTCTTTCCATTAAACTGGCCCCAATACGAAGTCAGTTCCAGGTCCCTTTTACCCAGATTTCAACATGTGGATATTACATAACATAACTTTGTTTTATGGGGTTTGGTGTATCTTAAAAATTGATTGCTGGCATCTACTGGACTACTAATGTTTAATCAAAATATCATAAAGAGATGATCAGTGTTATACACAAACCATGTCAGTGTTTTAAATTTGTGGTTAGGTCTATGTAAGTTCATACAGTAAATATGGAAGCGATTAGCATAGAAAAAACTTCTGAGCAACAACTTAATATATACTTAAGTAAAGAATGTACTTGAATGCACCACGAGCAAAAAGGTAAAAAGTAATATAAAACACACAAATCCTGAATTATAAACCAGCAACTCCTTCAGTTTTTTTTGTTTTTTTTACAATTTAAGGAATCCAGTTGTTTTTGTTACACAGAAGTAAAGCTTTACAGTACAACTTACTCTACTAAATTGGCTTGACTCAGTTATATTTCCTGCACCCACACATTTAACAGCAGCACAGTCCAGTATGTTACCTGTATTATCCAGACACAGATGCTACCTTTAGCACAAGAGCATAAACCAAAACATAAGCACAAGTGTGCGCACATGTGAACCAAAGCCTGAGGCAGACCGAGGCCTTTAAATATCAAAGGGGGAAGCCAGTCACCCGACAGCCTGTGAACGATAACCTCCATCTCCGACAGCAGGTTTACAAAAAAGGGGGGGGTCGGTCATTGCTGAGAGTGCAGCAGGCGGTTTCCAAATATGATTATGTCAAGAGTAAACCAATTATTATGGCATATAAATGAAATATTTATATGTTGTGCGTAACAGGCTAAAATCATGCTTGTTTATGCCTGCAGGCAGAGAAACAAAATGACCCTGTCAAATCCCCTCACATCAGAAGCTTTAATTCACTCAAACATAAGATATATTACATACAGAAATCAACAATTTAAAAAGGAAATAATCCAACTCTGAATTGGTACTGAATTTAAAATGTACAAAAGAATCTGAAAGCCATGACTCTAGAAATGGCTGATAACAGGTGGTGAAATTGAAGACAACACTGGTCGTCTGTTTGTTACCAGAGGACTAGTTCTAGCATTATTTTATAATAATCTATAATAAGAAGACAAGCCCATCTTCATTTCTCTCTTTCACAGTCTGCTTTTCACTCCTAGAGACGTTTCATGATCAGCACACTGTCACACAGATGTCTGTTTGTAGTTCTTAGTGTCCAGTACTTTCTTTCCGCACATCGCACAAATTCCTGCAGAGACAAAAACAAAATGAAGCAGGGAATAGAAAATTTATCAAATGTAATAATTAAATACTGCAATGAAAGGGAAATTACACAATTATGATTAACAAGAGTTTTAACAACATTCATTATTTTTATGTAAATACTTATAGTGTGATAACCAATTTTCGACATCATGCCACAGATTTTAGTTGTATTTTTTTGCAAATAGTAATTTGAGGAAAATACAAAGTATTCCTCTTTACCATGATACATACAGTATAAGCTGTATGTGTTATCAACTTGGTACTGAGTAGGCATTGTCGGATGGGTTTTAGGATATTTTTAAACATGTTCATACTACAGCTTGAACAACAATGCATGAAAGAAATTAAATTAAAGGTCTTTCAACGTCGTCAAAAATTCTTTACAACAATAAATTAAGATGACTGTTATTAGATGACTGGGAACGCCTCGGGATCCCCCCGGATGAGTTGGCGGATGTGGCCGTGGAGAGGGAAGCCTGGGCTTCCCTGCTTAGGCTGATACCCCCGCGACCCGACCCCGGATAAGCGGAAGAGGACGGTACGGTACTAGTCATATAAAGTACTTGAGAAGCTATAGTTTATTCAATGTAGTAAGCTGATTCCACAGTGAGATTTATTATATAAATAAGCCCCTTAAGAAAGTGCATTCACGTCGTAAGAATGAGATCTAAAGCGGGCCTGCTGCAGGACACCATCAGGTTCAAGGCCTATACAACAACTCTTTGGTTTAGATCAAAGTCTGAAGTAGCTAAGGTCCTGTCAGCTCAGATTTGACTTTTTATACTCATAATGGCCTCTTAGTACCAGAACTACAACTTCAATTCCTCTGAGTAAAACAGCCTGACTGACTCCGGGCAGAATCACAGCTTTGCTAAACAACAGTGAGTGATGATGCATCAGTACATAAGTGAAGAATCATCCCAGTTGTTCTTAAATTATAATAATCAGTTATCGTGTGAGAAAACTGTCCAAGCTGCCTGTTATCATTGGCCCTGTTTTGTAGCAGATATAAGCAACCCCATGACCAACCACTAGCCAGGGCAGGAGGCCTTGGAAAGTCCCCTTTCACCAACAAAGATCCCCTTGTGTGTTTTGTTTGGATTTGGCAATTGTGTTGAATCTCTGCAGTCATCATTTCTGCAGTATCATACACATCCCATTATCGTTATGGAACATTTTTCCATGCTACCATGTGATCTGGACCCATAATAAATCCCTAAAACAGGGGATTTTAAACATGTTCACATTCTAAGGCCTCCCTTGTTAAACCTTTGGCTCTGACCTCTCCAGTGATGTCAAACTAAATTAAAAAAGAAAAGAAAAAAAAAACCCTGCAGGTTACCGACGGCAGCAAGGAACAATCCGGTTATTGTGCTTCTTTTATGCCCAGATAATAATCAGTTCAACTACATTTCATTATTTGTAATTGTAAAGCACTTCTCAGGAGTTGCCCCTTAAGAGAATAATCTCCTTTTCTAACTACTACGCTACTGCGCTAATCAATAAACATTCATCCACCAGATTATGTGAAGATTAAAGTGAATTTATCCAAATTTTAATTGATGAGTGAAGCCTATCCATTCTATTCAACTGTGCAATTATCTCAAAAGGTTGTACGTGTAGAAACATAAAGCAGCACAACTTGTTTTTCTGAGACGTGCTGAAGATGGCCGAGCTCATTAGCTGTCCGTCGACAGCCTGAAAGTGTGTTTTTAACTTCTTTAATGCATTTCTTTAAAACAGCGGGAGTCTCCGACTATGAGCAAACCTGTAGCAAATTACACGGCGGGAGGCTTGTTCCTGACTGTGATTTTGACACCGAGATTGGAAAATGATAAACATGGCATCAGTGTGTTACCTTTTGATTTCAAATAATCAAATACAGAAAAAATGAGGGACGGCAAAAAGGTTAAAACACCCAAATTTCCCAACTTTTTCAGTTTTTAAACACTTAAAATCATAAGTTACTTTAGCAGAATGATCCCATTTGAGCCTCCTGTGCACAAGTAGAGTTACTGTATGACCTCTCCCGGTGTGCGTCATCAATCATTCGGTCAGCGGCGGTGGCACGAGAGGGAAACTTCAAAGGCAGGTCGGGCTCGGCCTGCGACACCGGCAGAGTGGCACGGCTCAAACTGTATTGTGTTTGCTCAACAATGGAGGGCATTACAGTGGAGACTGTTATCGGCCGAAGGCTACCAGGGACGGTTCCTGTCTCATTGTGAGCCATCGGAGTAGATTGTGTTCACTAGGGAGCTCAGACTAAACATATTAGGGCGTAAGAAGACACACCTGTGGCTTGTCTGATGGGAAATGGAACTGGCACAATGTGATAAAAAAATGCATCCTGAAGATCATGTTTTCATTCATGCACGACTGCGTCAGTGTTTTGTGCTTTTAGGTTTGACTTTACTAGCTGTTCGGTGTAATCGCTCCTAAGTATTGTCCTTATGTGGGTGTGCTGCTCAGTGATCATGTGTATTAGTATGTGTGTGCGTGTTTGTGTTGTGAGCTCTGAACATGTTGACCAAAATCCCCGAGTATGGCTCACAAAGAGTCAGTGTGACATCTTTTAATGATAAAGCGGTAGATGAATTGTTTATGGTGCTTTTAAAGGGTGTGTGTTTCTGGCTTTGTGAGTTCTGAGTGTGGCTAGAGTGAATAATTCAGAGAAAAAGCCGTTTGTTTTCAGGGGGGGGCGCGAAGGCAAAGACACATCTGAAACATATGGGAGGAAATCACATTGAAAGCAGTGAGCAGTAAATTAATGGTAACAGATGCCAAGATGTCTGCCTTGTGCTTTTTTTTTTCCCTCCTCTTTTCTTGCTTTTGTTTTCTCGGAGAGCTCTTGCATTCTTAATGTTGGGAAATAACAGAAATAAAAACGCTCTTTCATGTGAACGCTGTCACTTTGTCCCTGCTGACAGAAAAAAAAAAAACAACACCCCCTCCACCTAACTCAGGAGTTACCTTTTCACACGGCTATTTCATTCAGTCTAACGTGCTGTGGTAATAGATTTGCAGCTGCAGATGACGGCTCGTCGGCCGCACCATAAATTATTTATGTTAGCATGATGATGCAGGCCTGCTTCAATGATAAGATAAAACAGAACTCTGCTCTCTGTTCTGCCCCCCCCCCCTCTCAACCCAAAGGAGAATATCTTGGCATATCGGAAATATGTCTACGCTTCAGCAGCGTGTCTTTGTGTCCGTGCGTACAGTAGGTTGGCCGATGTCCAAGCATGAGCTGCAACAAAGACAACCTTGCTCTTAATGGCACATATCTGGGAGATGGAGGAGCCCGATACATGAAAGCACTGTGATCATTACACTGATAGCAATTATCCTTCAGGAGGCTCTAATGGCTGTGGCCTCTCTTGCACACACACACACACACACACAAGCTTGCAATCAAGGGTGGTTGCAATTAAAAGCAATGCTTTTTGGTGAACCTTTAACGACGAACAAAGCCTGATTTAATAAAGAAAAGACATCGTTTGAGAGAACAAAAGGAGGAATCAGAACAAGAGGAGGACAAAAGATATTAAATTTGTTTGTTAATCTGTTCTTAATGTGTAGCGGTGGACTGAGAGGGGGAAGGGGGGGGGGTCTGAGGAGGTCTCTGGAGTGGGGACGTGGCGTTGGCAGGAGTATGATTGAGTGCAGGGGCCAGTGTGTCGGAGGGACAAAAACAACAAGGTAATTAAAGCTTAAAGCGTGGCGTTTATGCTCTGCCATCCATGACAGCGTGAGGTGTCCTCCATCCAGCCTCCCATCAACCCCCACCCCCCCCCCTCCCCAAATGAAAAATAAGTCAGGTAATTGTCATTGCGCTCTGCGTGTCATTATTGATTAAAGGGGTAATTCATCTTCATGCAGAAAGCAGAGGAAAGCAGGTAGGTTTATTTGTCATAATCCAGCGGGCAGGTCACGTTCAGCAAATCAGGAGAAACGACAAAACAGCAAGAAATGATCTCCACTATTACACAGTGTGTGTGTTTATGTGTGTGTGTAAGAGAAAAGTCACCACATGGAGAGAAATCTTTGAGTTAAAGTTTTCGAAGGCATCACCAACACCCCCTTTACCACACACTCCTTTTCTTTTTTTGTCCCCCCCCCTTTCCAAAGTGCGACGGGTTGACTAAAGAGAGCGCTCCCCGTTGTTTTTCCTCGCGCGATTACAAAGAGACGCGTAAAAAGTTACAAGGTTGTCCCCCGTGGGGTTAGATTTCAAACAGCACCTGTCAAAGCAGATGGGGCATTTAAATAAGAGTCTTTAAGAGGTATTTGTTACAGCGGAGCTCAGGAGTACCTGCTGTGCTCGCCGATGCTTTTCACGGCTGTCGTTGCTCTCACAGAATCTGTTTGCTGTGTTTGCAGGGATAAACATCACATTAAAAAAAAGAAGAAAAAAAAAACCCACTGAGGCCACAAATTACACCAGAGAAGGCTGCATTAATGTAGCTGCTGAGGCGAGGGAAGTCGTGTCTGCTTACACTACTGTATGACTGCTTGCATGCTTTCATTATGAGCTCAAGACCAAATTTTGGAAGAGAAAATGAATTAAACATTAATTTAATATAGATTTTGAGATGAAGTGCAGAAATATCCCTGTTGCAAATGATGCAAAGCTAAGTGTTTGCATGCAAACTCAGGTTGCACCACAGAACACCCTGATCTGACCTGATCTGAATCCAAAGCAACACGCTGCTTTGCAGAAGTCCACCGCCGAGTCCTGAAGGCAGTCAGGGCCTCAGCCTCAGTGTGAGCCCACACCTGGGAATTCAGGCTGAGGCTGTGACTAAACAACACCACGGACAGATGTGTCCTCACAGCTACACCACGAAAACAAACAGCCACCTATAAGACTCACGGGCTCCTCAAAGACAAACAAGCACCATCCGCGGCCCAACTTTCAGCAAATACATCCTTTGTCATGTTCGCAGCCCGAAACCCTCCGCTGAAATTATGCAAAAAGGCAAATATTTGGTGTGTTTAGCTAAGACGTGAATTTGAGAATTGTGTTTTGAGAAATTGCTGAATTGTTTCCACATCAACCAAGCCGATCCGCAGCACCTAAACCGCTAAATCTCCCATCCCTGCTGCAGGGCCTGATTTGACAAAATTGATGACACGAGCGGGGAACTGAAAGGGGAGGAAGTGGTTGACAGGCCAGGAGTTGCAATGTCTGAGACTGATCCCCTCTTGAGATGACTTTGCTGTCACATTGGCAGGCTGCGCGTTTCGTCACTCGGCGCTCGCTGCTTTCCTGGGGCCGCCACCACCGGGGGACCGGAGGCTGGTGGTGGAGGTCAGAGCGAGAGGCTCACCTCCCCGCCACAGCGGCAGGCCTTCTCCATGACAGAAAGGAGACACTGGTGGGTTCAGCAACCGTCGCCCCTTCTGTCATTCCCATCTCTCCATCCGCCTGCGTCCGCGGCCCTCCCCGTCCTTCAATCAGCGGGGAAAAATACATTTAAAAAAGCGGCGCAGTGTCCTCTTGCTTTTCGCATGCT
The DNA here is from genome assembly GCA_036024015.1 of Craterocephalus amniculus. Classification (NCBI taxonomy): domain Eukaryota; kingdom Metazoa; phylum Chordata; class Actinopteri; order Atheriniformes; family Atherinidae; genus Craterocephalus; species Craterocephalus amniculus. The sequence continues at coordinate 13,267 of JAVQJG010214983.1, forward strand.
AAACTTCATTCGGATTGTCAGATACTTAAGAACTGACAAAACACTTCCTCAGACTCCCTGTCATTCCCTCTGCTGTCAGAAGAGATAATAAATAAAAATGACTCCTGCGTGGGCGGAGGGAGGACGGACGAGACGGAACATCAAGAGATGGACAAAGTGTTTCCAGAGGCCTGTAGGGAAACCACAAACCAACGCACACGTCGATGTGTACACACAAACACTTAGGATGCAGGCAGGCAGCCCCCCGCTCCCCCAAGGCTTATAATGGGAACAGGCAATGTGACAAAGAGTTAAAGGCATGGCAGGCCAGTGTCCCAGATAATAGAACAAGCTGTCCAGAGTTGCCGCTTCTAGCTTTGCTTCAGTCAAACAAGTCCTAATGTGGTGACTTTGCAACCATCTGGAGGTTTGAGAGAGGGTTGGGTGGGTAGATAACCCGCACCGCTGTATGCGACCCTCTGCGTGATGGCAACACTTCAGCTTCAGAGAGCCGACGGAGGCAAAGTCGTCCGCAGCAGAGAAGCTAATGAAAAGGTACACAAACGGGGCACAGACGCAGAAACCAGCAGTAAATCCAGAAACATCAAGCAGCAGATGAAAGAGGCACAAACAACAGAACGCCCTTGCTTTGTGGGGGTTTGCGATACTTTGCGAGTGAAGGACAATTGGTCCTCGGTGTAAAGTGAGCGCTTGGCTTTTAACGGACCTCTGCATGCCAAGTCCTCTGCAGGCGACGGCTGGGGACGCTACCTTCGCTGTCATTCAGCCCCATCTCCTCCACTAATCTTCTTGGTGCAATGAAAGAGCTTAACAGCTTTGCAACACTATCCCTCCCCAAATGTCATTATCACAATGTACTGCGCAGGCCGGCCGTCTCCACCGGCTCCCTGCTTATCGTTTTCTTCATGGGAAGTTGGAGGCAGGCGTCCGCTGACATTCAGCGAGCTCTCGCTGCAGCTCGTGTCCTCGGCGCGCCAGACAGACGCATTCATGGGACATTATTCAGAAGTCATTTCTGTACTTTGGACTTTACAGCTTTGGAGTTGCTGCACGTTGAACTCGATGAATAGTACAAAACTGATATTTTTTACACATTTTAAATCATGTATTTGCTCATTTATCAATCAATTCTTCATTTTTTTCCAATGAAAGCCTAATGAGTTGACAGCAAATAAATCAAACAAACAAACTTGTTACACTACAAATGTTTTGGATAGTTACCTTAAAAGAACTAAATACATTGATTAATGAAGTACAACAAAGTCACCTAATACCTCTAATACCACCGATTACATACTAACCTTTGCTAAAAGGTATTGCAATAAAAGTTTTAATTTATATTTAAGTGCATTTGTGGGTTTTTAAACCCAGATGAGATCTTTGTGTTTCAGATATTTTGCATCAGTTAATGCCATTAAATCCTGATAGCACTCCTCTGTAATAGAAGGCATCCATGCATGTACATTTGTGCTTTCTTTTCTTGCTTGCAACAAAAACATCAGTCTCAGCTAAATATTTTATTATACCTCAATTCCAGAAATGCACCTGGAAGCTTGCTGGAGAAAAAAAAAAGATGTCTAAAGTGTGATGTGTCACAATAATCCCACATTAGGTTAGATAAGAATTAAATCTACGATCCCTGTCACAAACATATCTGAGTGGCCATCTGACAGAGTTTCATCTGCTGGCAGACAGAGCTGCCATCAGATGAAGATGGCAGCTCTGAAGTTTCTTCCTCGTGCACACAAAGTGTTTGCCTCTTCCTCAACTTGCCTGGATGTGCGTGTGTGTAACGATATGTCACATATTTCATTCAGATGAGGCCTTCTATCTCTACAACAGCGCCCGGCGGGGCGCCGCCGATCAGCGGCTGGGTCGTGATCTCCGAACTCTTCCTCCCCGCTCACGTCTGTCTTTGTTTACTCTCACACAGAGCTGGTGATGAGCACCCAGCCCCTCTTCTTCCTCCTCTCACCCTCCCACCACCTCATTACCTCCTCTACCTGATGGGCCCACTCCTTTTTCCCTCCCTCTCCACTTTTATTTATATATTTATCTATTTTACCCCGGCTTTGCGGGTTACCGTTTTTAATATCATCGGTGAAACATGATTATTACCTCTTAATGCTGAAATTACGGGGGCATTCTTTTTGTCATCCTCGCCGTTGCATTTTTCCCGCGTAGCACCCCGTGGCAGGAACATCTTTATCTCCCCATGTGCTCCTAGTTTTAAAACCTTTACCCCCGCTGTTTGAAAAATATTTCTCATTTTCCTCCCCCATGGCGTGGAGAAATCCCCATAGGCAAACCATTAGTGATCTTTCTGCCTTTCCCAAACACTTATTACTATCACCCGCACTCCTTGAGCTGCCTCATTGGCTTTTGGTAAATTATGCAAATAAGGTGATGTTCGAACATATAGTTTTTCTGTTTTTCTGCAACTGCGCAAGTTTGCACAGCCTTCCACCGAGCATCCGTGGCACCATTAAAGTGACTGAGCATGTCAGCAAGATTTATGCATCAGTGACAAATTATAATGCTTTGTCGCTAATTTCCCCGCTGCTTCTTCAGCGCACAGGTTTAGTTATGTGTTTGCCTTTTGGTGAGGCCTTTGGTTGTGAGTTTTAGTGTGTTTTTTTTTCTTTTTTACCCCCCCCCTTTTCTTTTTTCTTCCCCTGCATATCAATGTCTCACTTCACATCTGCAGAGACAGGAGGCTGCAAGTGAAGCGAGTCTGCTGTTTGACTCATTATAGACTAAGCTAAATCTATTCTGGAGTTTCACTTTTTGTCAGCGACTCAGACGGATATGAAAGGTTCGATATCTCGTAGAGCCTGCAGACGATAACAGATTTATGCAGGTTAGAGGAACCATATTGTTGCTTTATAATGTGAAAAATAGTTAAAGATGTCCATTATTTTACATTTAAAAGCCAAAGTGGTTGAGAAACCACATTAAGCATGGACTCCACTCCACGCTGGGCGAGCAGCATCCCACCTTGTCTTGCTTCCTCGTCATGGACTGCATAATTGTTTTCATCTACTTTGAAAACAGCTAGCTGAAAAGATGGGCCGTTTCAATGAACAGATTAAGGCCTGCGAGCACAAACAAATGACAAATCCCTCTTAACCCTGTGAGCCTTTCGCTCTCCGCCCCACATACACACACACACGCAAACACACCTCACCCCTTTAAGCATTTGGCTCTGGCAACGTTATTAAACACAACTTTGTAGATTTACTTCCTTCAAAAGTGCCATTTAACCAGGCTGCAGGCAGGAAGGAAGCAGCGCCGGGAGGGGAATTACAGGTTGCCAGTGTTTCGTCTGTGCGGAGGAGTGACAGGGCCGTCATTTTGCCGGCGGGGCCACCTCCCGTGTTGTTGTGACAACCGGTCATTATACATCGCTGAGATGCTCTCAGCTGCAGGTTTCAGCCCAGATGCAAATGGCCGCAAATGGGCTCCGACGGCGAGTAGGCTAATAACGTCCTTTTCATCTGCTTTTCTTCCTTTATGTTTTTTCTTTTTACTATCCTCTTAAGCGCCCCTCTCCTCCACTCTCCCTCCTACATTTACCCCTTAAGGTGGACAGTTGAGTGCATGGTTTCGAGGAGGTGTTGCGGTCTTTGATGAGCTTTAAATAATGACAGCTGAAGTTATGTGAACCCTGGATAAACATGCGGTGAAGAGGAAAGATTATGATAAAGCACAAAGAGATGCAACTAATTCCTGCAGGAGGTAACATTAGGTTATTACATTAACTCAAACTAATAAAAACAAAATGACATTCAGCTTAATGAAATCAGAGTTATTTGTAACCATCAAACAACCTAAAGGATGTCACGATTGAAGAATGTAGTGAAATTCACTCGCTGTTATTTTCCCACTATGAGACGATATTAAATGACTTTTTATGGAAACATAAAATTCAGGTGCACAACCTTAGATCAGGGATAAGGGTTTTTTATGTTGTTTTTTAAAAGAGGGGGATTAAAAAGCAGACATTCAGCTTTCATACACACAACTGTCCCACCTAGAACACAAATGTGTATAAAACAACATTTAAGATCAAACATAAACAAGAAAAAAATTTGTAAATTGTGCAGAAAGGCAACAATAAGAGCAGCTTTGTATTGCACAAAGTGCTTAATTGCTAAATCATTGGTGTATTTTTGGCTTTTGTTGTCAATTTTTGTTTTTTTTCTACACATTTATTATCCTTTATACTCATTTATTAAATTATCATAGGTTATATTTGCAGGTCAGATACAAATGTATACTCTGTATAAAGTAAAATTGCTAATAAATGAATGTTTGTCTTATGGGGGAGCTATGTGGTGAATTTCTGCACACTAATGTTCCAGCCACTGCTTTTTATTCATTGCTTTTAAAACTTACCAGGCTGCTACCTGCTCTGCTCCTAGCCCTGACGTGGAAGGATTTTTTTCCCTCTTTAATCCTAAACACCAGATCAGTCATTAAGGGCTGAAAAAAACATGACAAAAATCCACATAAATAAATAAATAAATAAATGATGTAAATAAATACATACATACTTACAAACATAAATACATAATTTCTGAGGTCCTTAGGGGTCTGTAAACACCAAGCAATGCGTATGAACTGTATCACTGTAGAGTGATTTAATTAATCTGGGCACGTGTTTTTACTTGGACAGAGCTTTGCAGTCTAAGCAAAAATTATATATATAAATCTTAATGAAGGATTCCTTTGTCATCTTTTCATCTCTACAGTACAAATAAATTAAAAGTTATATTCAGGTGCATCTATCTTTATGTTACACAGAAAGCTCTTAGTATCAGGCACATGCTATATGCCTTAATTTATAAACTGGTATTGTACCACACTGGGGTGTTTTTACAAAAATGTAGAAATTACGAGAATTTATGAGAATACAAAAGAGCAAACATGTTATAACCTACAGTTAAGCCTTTAGGACTCAAGAAAACTCAAAAACTTAATGAACAATTCTGAATCAAATAAACTGTTTTGATTTGTGTTAATATGGAGTGCATGTGAGGGGAAACAAGCGTAAACAATAAGCATCCTCTCCAATTTTACCTCCAGAAGGAGTTAATATCTTGTCATTTTGGTCTGATTACATTTCTCGTGTTAACTTTAATTATTAATCCAAATGACTGTTCTTGTCTGCAGCGGGATCAGTGATGCAGGGAATTGTGCCTGTGCAGCACAGACGTCTTATGCACGGTGCAGGTTTTTGTGCATGCACAAACCATGTTTCTTCTCTTTGCCACAAATAATAACCTGATGATGGATGAGCTCATCAACATGGCCGCTCAGGTTGTCTCTTCTCATTTTCTGTTGTTCACCTGAGTGCAGCAGCAGACAGCAGCTTTGTGTTGGTTCAGGGTTTTACCTGCTGATTTGTGAAATGCTTCACTGGATTGGTTTGACACACTCGTCCAGGGTCACTGTGCTGGAGAGGCTGAAATACTCCATTTCCCTTGTTTTGTTTTGGGGGTATCCTTTTATTGTTTTGTTTTGTTTTTTTGAAAATTACTGGTAACTTCTAGTCTTTTTTTTTTTTGTTTAGTTTTTTTGTTAATAAAGTTTCTTAGAGACATCCAACACAAAAAGGAGGTGTACCAGAACAAAAATCAATCCCTTGCTCTTGTGTGTGTGTGTTAAGTAGTAATAAGAAAAATACTGGGGATTATTATCACCGTTAATGAAATAACAGTGTCAATAATAAAGCTAATAAAATTTGTAATGATTAATGAAAATACTGACTTAAGATACGAGGTGCAAGAAGAAAAGAGGGGAAAATGAATAGATAATGCAACAAACATATGAATGCATTTTATATGAATTTCATGCAGACATATTGTTCCTGTTGGTGTACAACATTTTTTCCAAGTTCAGCCAGTTATTAATGTTGATGGACCTATTGAATTTCCACTTTACAAACATTTTCTTGGTAAAAGAGATATCAGCCAAGGTTTCCTGGACTTTTTTGGGGAGGTTTAATATTTCTATAGCGTAGAAATATGGAGACATGGGGATTCTACAGCGCTGGATTCAGGAGAGTTTATATATTCATGTGGCATGTACATAATGGAATGCACCATAACCTGGTAAACGGCGGAAAAAGTGAACACCTCTCTGTTCTCAAACAGTTCTGTGGTGGTATTTACCCGTGGTGGTATGCAAATCCATTCAAACTTTTTGCGGTGAATGCTTTCAGCATCACTTAAATCACAGTTAAATACCTTAATTAAACAAACTGAAGACCAATTTCAGGTTCTGGGCTGATGGCTGGACGGCTCAGATAAGAGATAAACACAGCGATGAACAGACAGACACCTGGTCCAAATTCATGTCATTAACCACCCTGGAAGTTGCCTGGATGCTACACTATTTTTTCAACACTTTATTTACTCTTTATGGTTGTTCTATGTTCAATATCTATGCAGTAAATGTCAAAAGATCAGCTCTGAATCAACCTGTTCGTCTTTCTGCATCAGTCCTGAATGTGGATGGAAAATAGTATAATGTATTTGGTATAATAACATATTAATATTATTATACAAAACGTTTAAAATAATTATGTGAAATAAACAGCTTCTTCATTTATTTTATTGAAAAGAATGTAAAATGTTAAAAATGTAACTTTTAACCTTTAGGATAAATTAATTCTGACTTAAGTTCATTTTTTGATCTGAGATTGGGCACTAAAGGCCAAGTGATCCTAAAATGACAAAATTTCAAGCCTGGTTGTTTGTGATATTTTTTTATTTATTTATTCATTTGTTTATTTATTTGGCTGTTTATTTACTTATTTATTTATTTGATTTGCACTAGTTTTTTCCCCCAATACTTTTTTTATCCTGGTTTTTGGGTTAAATTACAACATCACACACAAAATCTCAACTCGACAAACAGTGTTCACATTTCTCTCTTCATAATATTGTCAAGTCCAGCTATATTCAAAGAGATCATTGCAGAAGCAGCACAGGAAAAACAGTTTTAAAATGCATTAATCAGATATCCCTTAAAGTGCTTCCTCTTTGTTTTAAATTCACTTGTTTCTGCCTTAGATTTCAGCCTCTCTGTGCTGCAGTCTAGTGAGAAAAAAAGAAATAAATTATCATTTGTTTTGGTAATGTTTGCTATCATTCTAGGGGTCAGATCTGATTAAAGAGCCAGTCCATTAGCGGAGGAGAAACGCTAGTGTTTTGGGTAAACAGTAGCAGCAGGGGACAGCTTTTTGCAGACAAACTGTCTACCTTCTGCAGATCTTTTGGCTGTAATGGGAGAAAATGTGACAGGTACTCACAAACCAGCTGCTGCTTAGTGACACTGAGCTGCTGAATTAACATGCAGTGTAACCAAAGCTTAGAAAGCAACATAAACCCTCCACAGTTAATATGTGGCTGATTGAGAGTGTCCAGTTAAACTTCAGAACAACAACCAATGCAATAATCAGTAAGGTGTGGATGGTAGCCGGACAGGTTAAAAAAAAAATGTTTAGCTCTGCGATGACAGCGATAACATTTAGATTTTTAAAATGTTTTTAAACAGGCCTTTGTCTTAAAGATAATCTGTTTTATGTGAACAAGCTTTGGCTTAACACAATACTTACAATGATTCCATGCAGACAGATCACTGATCACTTTCTGCAACATTGTTCGTACTAAAATACACTTTCATTCTTCTTTATTGAAAATTGACATCTAAACATCTAAAATTAAACATTCATATCCTGTTTTATTACAGCAGGTGATTTTTTTTTCCATCTCTTTAAAAGGCTCATCGGGCTTTAAGGGTTTAAAGATTGAGTCAAATAACCAATATTTACGATTAACCACTTAACAAGATTAAAATGGTCAAACTAATCCACCCTCCTCTACCCTTGCATTGCTCTTTGAATCTTGTTGGCTTTTTCTATTAACAAAAAAAAACTTTTAAAATTATCTGGCACTTGATATGACGACTCCAACCGTCAACCACAGTCTCATTCAGCATCAGATGAACCTCAATCCGACAAAAAAGGACGTCCGACAGAAGAGAGAGGGGATTCCCCCCTTGAGGGTCTTATCCCAAGCCGGCCCAACACGAGAAGCGTGGAATTAAAGAGCAGTGATTACCACTGAATTACCTTTTCCATTGCAGGGACGCAGCTTTGAAAGAGAGAAATCCTTCGGCCTCCAAACAAGCTAAAGCATTTAGGGGATTGTCTCATTGGTGTTGGAGAGGTCCGAGCTTCATCTCAGCCCGTAACACGCTGAGCATTCATAAACCGCCTCTTCAAATGGATAATTGGATCACTTGCTTTAAGATTAATTGCGTTATTTCACTTTATACTTCATGTGGACCAGAAAGCAGCACCAACCATCAGGGTTGAAAGATCCCGAGCCCATAAATCGTTCACTCTGACAGCCAAAGTTTAGATGAATTACATGAAGTGTTTTCCATTTTTTTCCCATAAAAGTCTAATGTGGATGTCTGTGTTCCTCTGCTAAAGACTGATGCATGTTTGGGTGGTTAATGTGCTTTTTTTTTTTACAGGAATCCACATTTAAAAATGTTAAACTGAGCAATACAGACCAAAGCATAACAAACACCATTATGTCAATGTCCTTGAGAAGATGAAAACACGTTACTGTAAGGGAAAGACAGAAAATAGGATTTAGGATGTCTGGGCCAAAATTTATACTTCCTTGTTCTGCGATAAAGTGCTCTATAATCTGGAAATAGAGTTTCCTTTAAAATATTACGTTTGAAGGCAGACGATCGAGGAGGGGAGGGGAGGAAAAGCAGAGCTCAAAGCAGGCCTCATAATCTAATAAATTGATTTGCAATATCCTCTGAAACTGTGAACTGATAAATGTAGCTTCTCATGTCACCCCGCCTCGTCTCCAGCTCTCTGCTTAATGTGATTCGGCGCATTGAAAAGACAAAAGGACTGCCCCGCTAGTTTTGAAAACTATTCCAGTCGCCTTAATGTAAGCGCTCATCTGGGCCTTGCAAATGGTCACCCAAGGATTATTCCTAAGCTCGTTCCCTCTCCTTTTCTGTAGCACTCCCTATTTTTCTTTTTCTTTTTTTTTTAAACTGTGCTATTCTTTGACCAAAAGCAAGCGTACACTCGAGACAAGGCATTAAACATCAGCCACAAATGAGTAAAAAAAAAAAAGATTATCCTTGGATATGAACTCCCATGTTCTTGGGATTGCCGGACAGCTGAAGCCAAAATGAACAATAAGCGGTTGACTTTGGGGTCTGTAGCCAGAATCATCTGCGCCGGCAGATTGTGGTGGGAAGGAAAATAAGATCCGGTGACTTCACATGCCGCCATGCCGCGTGGCCCCGGCGTGGAAAAAATAGAAAGCTAATCTGCGGCCCCGGAGGAAACCCCTACGACTCACTTTTAACTGCTGCATTTCTAGCGGGGGGGAAGATTTACCACCCATGATTCCACTGGGCGGGTGTGGAAGATGCCACCCTACTCTGCTACCTCGCCAAAACATTACGCCGCACAAAAGAGAGAAGGAAAATCACAGAATGTGATTTGCACCCAAATCCTCTCAAGTCCTCGGAGTGAGGCACCGAAACGTCTCTTTGCAGGAGGAGCCTAATGGCTTGTTTATCACCGCCGTCAGCCGCACGCGCTATCAGACACTTTGTCTGCTCGCGAGGTGTACCTGAGACCCCGCGAGGGATTAACAGGAATCTGGACAGCCGTCAAAAACCGGCAAGAAGAAGAGACTAAGACGGAGAGAAAGACGGCAGCTTGGGGTTTGGCACTCGGGCTTGGACCACACAGATCACCGGGGACACTCGCGTGAAAACCTTCAGCTCTCCGTGTATTTATTAAATGCCACTTGACATTGGGAGAGGCTTTAGCGATGTCGCTCTGCTTTGGAGGAAGGAGGACTTGCTCTGGATTTGGGCAGTTGGCGGGGCCTATCTCCACACTGGCAGACGGCATCAGGGATTTCATGGCTGTTTGCCTGCCCTGGTGCTTTTCCTCTGCCTCACGCCCCATTTGGACAGACAGTTTCTCCTTTTTTTCCCTCTACTAGTCTGAGTTGCAGACATTTAGTTCAAAGATATTCACATGTGTCCCAGCCTGTTTATATGGGAGTTCTGCACATAAAGAAACATGCAGGAGCAGAACTTTAGTCATTTTAAAAACTGTTCCTTTGCACTAAAGTCTGTTCCCTGTGACCTTATCTAATCCCAATTTGTCTTTTTGACAAATAGACCTGAGCTGATCTGCAGAATAAATAATGTCTCTACAGTTAGAAAAGCTAAAGACACGACTTTAGACTAATAGTCTGACTGTGTATCATCCCATCATTTTTATTAATCTGGAATTGCATTAAAATGAGAATCATCCCATTTCCATCATCTTCAAGTCTGTGGAGTGTCACGTTACCACAGCGACCCAGAGGAGACAAAGGAAACACTACTGTAGATCTAGAGGCAGTTTCTGTGTCACAGCCTCGTGGTTTCTCCCAGATATTCCACAGTCTGAACCAATAATCTAAAAGCAATTAGCACAACATTCATTAACTGCAAGTGTGGGAAATAAAACTGTCCTGGTTCTTTGTTTTACACAAAGGCTGTAAATATAAAATGGCTTAAGCCACCTCAAATTAGCCACTTTGTTTGTTGCGTGTTGTTGTGAAGCCTTGCGTTTTAAATGAGGTCATTTATATCTCTGCTTTTTTACAGCCATAAGGGACCAGATATATAAGAGAGAGATTTACATATAATGGTAGAATTAATAGGTGCAAAAGGCTGAAATCTGGGGTACATATCTGGGGACATATGTGTACACACAATGTACACATATGTCTTCCGTAAACTGGGTACCATTGAAGAAGTCAATATTTACTGCATTAACAGTTTAATCAGTGCTTTGAGGGCTTATTAGTGTGATCATCAAAACAATAAGCCATAATCAGTAAAACAATGAATTTTCCAAAACTTCACTGCAGCAGAAAGGTGTTTTGTAGATTTTATGTCATATTTATGAATCGAGCTCACAGTTTTTTACTCAGAATTAAAGGAGAGAGTAGATTTTAAGGTTTAAAGCAGGCGAGGTCATCCAAAAATTGACTACACTTTGCAGCAACGGGCTGGACCAGAGCCAGAAACAGCTGCTAAACGTAATGAACACTGCACAGCGTCTACTAAGTGACCACATAACAGAGTACCTTCAGTCAGATGCTTCTTCAGCTGAACTGCAAAAAGGACTGCTACAAAAGGTCATTCCCACAAATTTGCCTGCTATAAGACCAAAATAATCTTATTTTTCCTTTCTTTTTTTTCTCCTTTTGGTAAATAATGAGTTGTACAAATAAAATTTCTCTTCAAGATTAAAAAAACTATTAGTTTTTTTTTATTACAGTTTTTTACAAAATGAAAGTGATGTTTCTAAAATATCGACAAAGTAAAATTGTGACTTGCCGGTGTTAAGCGCATCTAGTAAGATGTAATTCTTGTAAAACCTCATCCTGCAAGACTCCACTCTGAGGAAAATGGAGATACAAAGCATGTTATGTTATTTGTTGTCAAAGATGGAGGTTTTATTTTTCTGTTTACAGTCTCCTCCATCATTTATATATTCCATGCCATCTTTACTTTAAACAAATGTGACCCCCCAACGTGACATCCGGTGAAGTTGAGATGAGGAAATCTGTTTCCTTTACATTTTTTCAAAATACTTCTATAATCAATCCATCTGAAAAACCATCTCATAAGTGTAAAAAAAAATTTCGCAATATTTAATGTGCTGGTGTTTCCATTACCACAGTTTTTACTGCAATATTTAGGTTTTGCACAATTCGAGGGGTAACTAAAATGCAGCTAAAAGTACTCAATCGAGTTCAGGTTAATGGCTTCGATTAGCTAATGGGTATGTTAAGTAAGACAGCCACACACCAAAAACCTAAAACCTGTTAACTACTATTTATTTATTATTGTGAAAGTTAACTCACTCCAAAGATGTATTTACTAAACAGGGCACCCTCTTTTTAATTAAAAAGGATTAAAAAGCACTTTGAATTGTCTTGGACCTGAAAAGCGCTATATAGATAAACTTGCCTTGCCTTGCCTAAAAACAGCATAGTGTAGTGATGCATTTCTAACAACTGAAACCAGCTAAAACAATTTTCCCTCACCGTTCATGAAGTTCATGCAAAATTCAACAAATAAATGCGGATGCATATTTGCTAAGAACTTTGCTAAGAGATAAGAACGCCTGCATCAAACAGCAACAACGTCATATCTGGTTTAGCTCCAGCTGTTTCTCACCCGCTCAGATTTTCTACCTATTTCTTAATTTTCTATGTTTGTGTTTGTAAACGTGTCCTTTTTAAACATATAATTTTATTCTCTTTTAATGCAAAAACATGTTTCAGGTTCCTTTTAAATCATGAACTGTAGGTCCACCTGTTTAAATAATTGTTAATATAAACATCTAATCAGCCAATCACATGACTGCATGCATCTAGTCATGTAGACGTGGTCAGGATGACTTACTGAAGTTCAATCTGAGCATCAGAATGAGGAATAAAGGGGAGTTAGTGACACAGCATGGTTGTTGGTCTGAGTGAGATTTTCACCCACAACCATCTCTAAGGTTTACAGAGAATGATCAGAAGAAAAGAAAATATCCAGTGAGCAGCAGGCTGTCTGGGCCAGAATGTCCTGTTGAGGTCAGAGGTCAGAGGAGACTGGGCAGACTGGTTGGAGATGATAGAAACAAAGTATCGGTCACGAGGTATACAGAATACCATTTCTGAATACCCCTAAAATGGAAAACAGAAGACTGGGGAAATATGGCCTGGTCTTCATTTCAGCTCCACATTCAAACGGTACAGTAAGAATTTGGTGGATATATCGTGAAAACATGAATTCATCCTGCCAGGTATCAATGGTTCAGGCTGCTGGATTCAACTGGTCTCCACAGCCACCACATCTCAGTCCGAACTCAGCAACTGTGTGATGCTGTCATGTCAATATGGAGCAGAACCTCTGAGGAAGGTTTCCATCACCTTGTTGGATCTATGAGACCAAAGACCCGGTGCAGGTGTCTGAGAAAAGCCACCCGTAAACTGATCTGAAGAAGTAAGACTAGCCACTGGCACAACAACAACTCTTTAAGAAAACTTTTTTACATGAAAAGTTGATGGTTTATCGGGAATGTGTTGAGGCTGAAGATGTTTTTTGAGCCCTTTAGTGGCCGTCAGTGGTGTTGCACTTACAGATCACATCTGTCTTTTATATCCAGTCTGTGAGCTTTGACTGCCACAGCTGTAAGCCGATAAAGATAAAACCAGAGGGTCAGAAAACAGCTGTATTTGTAAAGGTGTGTTCCCACAGAAACTGATGCGTCTCATCCAACCGAGCCCATTTCTCCTGTGTTGAAAGTCATGTTTGTGAACTGTGCATGTGGCTGAGCAGGCCGGAAGCCGAACGAGGGTGGGGGTATGGTAAGGAGGTGCATTAATGCAGCTGCGGGGTTTCCACATCTGCATAGCCTCAGAGAGCATCCCGGCTGCTCAACCAGCCGGCAGCTGCACTCGCCTCTGCACCATTGATGGGCACAGGCTGCGTTTCATCTCTGCTGTTCACGCCGTGCACCTCTTTGTCTTTTGTGAAACTTTGAACGTTCTCATGTGACTGTGTGTGAAATTGTGTGTGTGGGTTTTTGTGAGTGAACAGAATAAATAACCAAGGATCTGTGATGACGTCTGCACGCACCACAGGCTGCACGGAAAACTCAGAATAGTCTCAAACCTGTGTTCTCACACCAAAGCACAGCCAGGGTGTGTCGAAGCCCAGAGCACCACTAATGCAACGTTCGACTGCCAAACAATACTGAGCCTACACAGACGTGCACACACTCTTACACTCGGGGAATATCTCGTCTCATCTCTCTGAGGCGGAATGATATCACCCGCCCCGCCTTTCACCTTTTCACACACAATTACCAACCGGCGAAGAACTCGCTTCCACTCCAACTCGCAACTGGAATGGCAAAAGCTGTAATTACAGCAATAAGCGGTGACTTCACAACACCTCAACACGAGCTGCACGGAGGTTCACATCCCGAGACGGGTCGCCTCAGAGTGGAAGATAGGGACTGTCATGATGGATGGGCAGGCGCTTTCCAGGCCGCTGGACTCCCCCTTCCCTCCTCAATTTCCTGCTTCACTCTAACCCCTTCTTGCCCCCATCATCCCCAGGATGGGTCCAGGCATCCAGTCACACGGGGGAGGGACGGAGGGGGGGGGTAGGTGGCCGGATCACAGCTCACAGGAGTGCAGAGTGCAGCAGATTAATGTGTGTAAACACTCCAGGAATTGTCACTTTTCCTGAGGTTACTTAACTGCAAAGTAAATAAGAATAATCACAATAATAATACATTTTTATTGGCGCAGCGGTTCTCACGGCGGAGATAAAGTGGTTGGACAGGCCTAATAATAAATAAGCCAGACGCAAATTAATACTAAGGTTATAACAGGACAGACTCGCACACAGCTCGGGGTAGGTAAACACTACAGGGTTTAATCGACATAAGCAAACACAGCAAACGTTGGAAACATTCATGAGCCGGTTTTAAAGCCTACAAGGTGCTTGAAACTGGGGGAAAAGACATATGGAAAGCCGAGTCAAAGATTTAAATGTTACATCAAGGTGAATTTTAAATGTTTCTATTGGATAAGTTGCTCGTATCGCTTCACGCAGGCTGTTATTTTTCCCCCGAAGATCTCGAAACCGCAAAAACCAGCATGGTATTAATATCCTTATTATTACTTACAGCGCGAACAAAATGTGGGGCCACTCTTATTTGTGTGGTTTCGAGCCTTTGACAAGAAAAACACAGGGAGAGAAAGATTCTGATATCCATTTCAATTAAGACGAATCCTCCTGGCTGTAATCGATCAAAGTCACAGTTCGTTTCCTCGGCAAAATGAAACACGAGCTAATAATTTGATGTTGAATAATCTTAGGCCTCCGTGTGAACTCTGCCCAGAGATAGATGAACAAAAATTAAGAAAAAAAAACAACTCTGACGATGCATCTATTGAAAATATCTGTATTGGCAGCATTATTTCACAAGGGGAGCTGCACTCTTCCATGCAGGCCGTGTAATTTGTGTACATGGCCTCTGGTGTTGTTTCAGGCTGCGCTCCAAAGCCACTCTAAAAAGGTATGTGGCTTTGGCAGGGAGAATAAACAGCCACCTCATTTCATTCTCCCACGTCTCGGACTGTCGTCTCTGCTCCTCTCTACCCTGCCAGCTCTGCAATTCCAAAGAAAAGCACACATAAAACACAACACTTTGGGGAAATCAGAGGCAGGAGAGGGAGGCCGGGGCTGGATGGCTAAAAAAGGTTACGGCGTGGATCCCAGAGCAATTCAGAGAGACTAAAAGAAAAAATGCGGATACATGCTGGCCTGGACATCTTGTAAAAATTCGTTTTTTGTTTTATTGTGTATATAATAATATGGAAGTGTCATAACTCAACTTCCACCTTCTCCAGATAGACTCATGATGCTGTGAAAGCAGAGTGTCCCTTTCCCTTGACATCCTGCAGATTAACCTCCGTGAAACAGGCACCAAACGAGCCAATAAAGACAAAAACAATAATCAACTTTCATGTCAAATAAACTTGTTCTTTCTTATATCACAGGCTGCTGCTTGGATGTGGCGTCACTGATCAGCTGTGCTCTGAAATACGGCCAACATCAATCCACAACGTTTCTCATTGAAGTCCATCTTTATGTCAAAGCTTGCTGCTGTGAGGCTTCACCAACACACACCTGTCCGATGGATTCGGGCCAAACTGAATTATGACTGATTATGATCAAAACAAAAATGCAACCTATGAATAGTTTGTATTTCATCATTAAAGCAAGTTACAAAACAACAATGGAAGGTAAGAACGGCTGCAGAAAGCTTTTATAGTAGTTCAATGATTAGAACGCAGTATTAACGGATGGACAAAATGTATTTAACATCTTTTTAACTATAGCACAATTGACTTTGGTAAAGCAGTATGATGCACCCCTCACTTCTTTATATTTGGCTTCCAAGCATCCAGATCTTCTTAGTTCGATCAAACTTTATTAATCATTGAACCAGAGTCCTGGCAAAATGAAATTCTTCTTCCAGTAAAACCCGTTCAAGAACAGACAAACAGCAGAGCAGAAACATAAACAACAGGATCAGGCAGATTGACGTATAATAATAATGCAAGTGAACATGAGGAGAGTTTGGATAGTGCTTCTATGTAGGGCACACTGCTCAGGTACTACAAAAACCTTAAAGTACATAAAAGCACAGACTGTAATTCAGACAATCACAACATTAGCAACACATTGTGGGGTTCTGATGGGGGAACAGAGCATCAGTTTAGTGTGTCCCAGGGGAACTTGATAAGCTAGCTCAAGGCCAGCGTCAGGGAGCCACATGTAATACTTATAAAGTGAGCAATTGATCAAGACGACTAGAATATTTCTGAGGGTCTTAAAATTCCACTTCTTCCTTTACATTTATTTCCAGTCTATTCATCAACCTGGTGATTTTAAAATATGAGTGTATGAAGCACATTAACACTAATCTATGAACCATTCGAGCATACATACAGTAAGTCTCTTAACTCAAGGGATGAACCGATGTTGGGTTGACACAAACAATTTAGCAAAAGAACCAAATTTGGATCTTCAGGTTCTTCACTAACAGTCTGTCAACGACATCGTTTGTTCCCTTTTCTATTGCTGCATCTATGAAAAACACCGGAGCTAATACAATCTGACAGACAGAGAAAAGGTTTGTTCAACAAGGTGATTCCCACTGAGCTGTTAGCGGTAAACTTGGCATATCTCAGTCTTTTAAGTAGAAAGGACAAGTGTCAGGACAAAGAAACCCCACAAATCATCTACAGATGAGCTGAAAATGCATCCAGATCTGTTGGTCTATCTACGGTTCACCACAGCCTCATCAGAAAAGGTCTCCATGGAAGAAAAAAGGAGTAGAAAGGGCTGAGGTGTGTCAAATGACCCAAGAAATGGACTTAAAATCAGTGGCAACAGGTCATATGGACTCATGAATCCTCAACATTGCTGAGGCAGTGTGGAATCATCTGGACGGGAAAAGCAGCAAACATCTGAAGAAAAGCTTTGGAAGGTCCTTACATGAAACCTGGAGAGTTATCCTGAAGGGAAAAAAAAGCCCATTTACGTTCCCTTACGGATGGAAATAGGGTTAAATCATAAACGCTTTCATGCATCGCCGTCCTCGTTGCCATGCTTAACCTCCACTAGAGGCAGTGATGAGCTCAGATAACTCCCACAATCTGAGGTCAATTTCAGACACCGGGTGGCGGTGTTTCTACCCACCCAACACGCCCTCAACTCCTGCATAGCCTCATCCAGCTTTTTACTCATCTTTGCTCTCCTCCATTTTTTCTCTTCCCATTCTTCCTCCTTCCTCTTCTTCTTCTTCTTCTTTGGCTTGTTTCTACTCAGCACTGCCACCGTGGTTTCTAGTGGTTTTCTTTAGCGTAAAGTCTGTACAAGGACCCTAAAAAAATGCACCAGAATAGACGCGTAACCACGAAACTGTCTGTCTATCCGTCTGCATGTCTGTCTTCTGCATAGAGCATAAATGGGCTTTACGAGGTTTTAGGCTGATGTTCAAACTCCTTAGAAAGGACTAAGACTTTGATTCATTCACATTTAATTCATTAAGGCAATATCCAATAAATCATTTCAGTAGAAATGTGTTTACTTTGCACCACTTTGATCACATTAAAGGTGATCATACAGCTGGAACATATGATTGTGAAAATTATTCTGTTTCCATTATTTTCAGAGATTTTAAAACATTTAACTCAAATTGTCTCAATTCTTTCAAATAAATACAACCATCAAGCACCATCTCCTAATACCCCATTTAATTGATTTCTAATATACTTTTTTTCATCAAGTATTTCTGTATTATAGTTTAAAATCAATTCCATGTGAAAATGTTAAAGTAAAAATTGCTTTAAAAAATGTTTAGAAAATCTCCTGGGGCTGCTGCAAAGAAACAGGCTTTTACACAAAAGTCTTAAAGAGGATAGACAAGCAACAAAAAGTAGAAACTAAAATACTGCTCATTATAATCATCTATGGATGACATTTTGCCACCTGATCTTGCCCATTTTGTGTTTTTTCTTTGCTACAACTGAGAATCAGCTTCAGAAAAAGAAGATATTAATAAGCTGAGCTTCCTGAAACTATCACCAAAATGTCAAATATGCAGTTGTGGATGCTGCTTTTCATCTGTCTCTTGACTAAAAGCAGTTGCCTCCACTGTCCTGTGCGATATTTCTCCTGAAGGTGATTCACTTGGACAGCAATAAATTAACTCTTGAAGCCACTATCTCTTGTTTGGACAGCAAGGAGGAGACAAATGACCGTCGGTGGGTGCATGACTAACTGCAGACTTCATCGAAAACTGCACTTATACCTCTGTTGGCGCCTTCAAGGTGATGAGTGAAGGCCTTACAAATCAGCGCTGACAGATGCACCTCTACCTGGCCTCTTCCCGCTCCCGTCAACATCCGCAGCGTCTTGGAGCTGACGGGTAACAGCCCGTGGCGCTGCGGCAAGGCCCGGCGCTTCGTAGCAAAATGCCAAACACACTAGACACAAACACACAAAGCCGTTGTTCTGTCATGAAGAGGATGTAGAGGTCGGCCACGTCTCACCTGCTTAGCAGCTGTCAGCCACAGTAGCAAGCATGAGGAGGTGATATTATCAGGCTTGGATGGGCCTTTTTACCTCAAATAGATTCATCCTCTAAATTAAATTATGATGATAATCTAAAATATTGTTTACGATTAAATCAAAGATCAGAAATGTTCTATTTCCTCCTAATAGATCACCTGCCTTACGGAGAGTTATAAACCAGCTATGAATTTCTGGAATAGCTTTATAAAAGCCTGCTGCTTCCCCTGATGTGCGGCTGACTATACGTCATGTGACAGTGAGTCTATTTGTGTCGCAGCAGGTCGGGGGAAATGTCAGAAATGAGAACGTCTTCAGCTCCTCCACACATCTGCTAAACAAAAGGAAGGAAGCTTTCCTTTCCGCGGCGCCGATGAGGAACTTCGTGCAAAAAGGTCAGACCCGAGAAATCACATTTTCCCCCCATCAAGATGTTTAACACTTCATCTGTCATGTCAAATCTGCCCTTCATCAATGTTAGCACAAAATGCAGACGCAAAAAAAAAAAAGGGGGGGCCGTGGCGCGGGCCACGGAGGGAGCCAGCAAAGTCTCTGAGCACTATTAGTAACACGTGTGTCTCAGTTCGGATCTATGGACAATAACAAACATGCAGGAATCTGACGAGATAATAAAACACACTTTATTCCCGTCTGTAAGACGCGTGTGCCAGCCGTACGGCAAATCAAGCGTGGCTCGTTCTGTTCTAACATCAGAAAACCACATCCAAACACTTTTTTTTTTCCCCAAACATTTGTTATCCAGCCGCGGCAGGAGGAAACAAGGTGTGCAGGCTAATGTGAAGACGCAGAGCAATCATGCAACGGCATATGGAAGGAGACGTTAACACTAAAAGCCTTTCATAAACCCCGAGCAGATTCAACTCATTGTTCTCCAGATGCCAGTTAACCGAGCCAATTGAGATTTTAAGCATTTCTGAACAACAAGAGGTATTTAACATCAGTTTTTACACACACACACACACACGCACACACCGCTTCACTCATTGTTTTTCCTTTGATGGAATTTTCTTCAAAGCACGCCTCTTAACGTCGGTGGATCATCCGGCACGGCCCCCTCGTTTTAAGATCCTTCTTTTTTTTTCCAGCTCGGCTCCTCATTTGCGTACTGAGGTGATGCACCTTTAGGAGAAGAAACATCAGGGTTTATTAAACGGCAAGGAAAAAAAAAACAAAAAAAAACACAGGAGGATCCTTTTGACTCTCTTACGGAGTATTCCTCTCCCCGGGAGACTAAACAGAACAAGAAATAACATGAGCGGTACGTATTAATGTATGCCCTTTGATGTCTGGCTCGCCGAGTCCTGTAGCACCATTAACAATTTAACTGAAACATCACATTTGTCAAAACTAAATTGTGCATCTAAGACTGGAGGTTGAGAGAAAACGTACGTGCCTTTCGTGGAGTTGGCGGAGGGCAGAAAGGCCCAATTACAATTGTTTTTGAACAGCAGCAGAGGAGAGTGTGTGTTGTGTATCTGTGTGAGAGGAGAAGATGAGCAGTGAGCTCCGGATGGTCTCCTGCTCTCGCATCTTACATTAACTCAGCCCCCTCTAGTGTGTGATCGTGGCAGTGAGAGTGCATCCACACAACCAGATACTCCGCATGAAGAAATGTGAATTTTCACCAGAAGTACAATAAAAATGCCTGACTCCATGTGATTAGAAAGACTCTCCTGCAAAAAAAAGTAATGAATAAATAAATGTATAAGATCTTGTTCTTGATTAAATTACATACTATTTAAATAATAAGGGCTGAAAAATGTCAAATCCAAATAATTTAAGCTGCAGAAACATTTTTTAATTCAATCTCAAGGTTTTGAGCTGCAAGAGAAATTTAGTTTTTTTGTTAGTTTTTTATTTTAAATAATTAACAACTTAATAAAAAGTAAGATAAATTATTGCAAGATACTTCTGCTTATATGTGATAAACTGGCATCCAAATCAGCCATTTATCAATCTGAGATCAGCCGAAATAATACAGGGTGCCAGCTGTAAAACCTTACAGCTCTGGGCTTTTATGCTCTTCAGAATAAATTAAATTACTTTAATGTTTAATGTTTTAAGTCCAAATGTATTACCAAACCAAAATGTAAACCAGCCAAAATTGTTTAGTTTCAACCTCCCGTTTACACCTTTTGTTTTTATTATTTAATTATTTTATTATGTTTATCTACCTGTACGGCACTTTGGTTAACTGTGGTATGTTAAAGTTCTTTAGAAACAAATGAAGTATAGTAAGTATCTTTAAAATAAAATCTGACTGAATGTACAGTAAAAAAAAAAAAGAAAAATCTATTCATGCCTTTGCAAACTAAACTGAAAATCTTATCATGAACCATTTACACTGAAAGGCAAAGCAGCACTTGAATGGGAACAGTGGGCCGTGTTCACTGAGTAATATCTGGCAATTAATCACATGATTAATACGCCCTTAAACGCACAAAGCGACAGTGACAAATTCTGTTCGCACGTTTGTGATCCCGAAAACAATAATTGTCCAATGAAAGTCTCATTTTTCAAAGAGCGACGAGCAGAGCTTCCAGTTCAGTTCATTTATATCGGGAACGGGCCCTTTTAACAAACAGCTCAGGAGGTATTTTTCTCAAGTGGGGGAAGAAGGTGCCATCACTCAGCCGCTAACTTAACCCTTAATCAGGAAAACTTAAACTGAATCAACGTACAGCCTCTTCCATCCTGCTGTTTGGTCTTACCAAGCGCATCATTAAGATAAACGACTAACACGGGACAAACGTGGTTAATATAAGAAGCATGTAAAAATTGCATCAGACGTGGCAAAAGGAAGGAGTTCTGGAGTGTTTTTGTTTTGTTTGCTGGTTTCTTCATTCATCTTGAATAATTAAAGAGGCTGCTACAACTATCACCAGAATGGTGCAGTCACTGTAGTCATCCGTTAGCAGTGAGCGGAGCGACTCCAACAACACAACACACCCATGAATCCATGTTTGTTATGATCCAAACATGGATTTGGTGCAGAATGGACTCATGCATAAATATAACAGACAGAGAATAGGTAAATCATCTCCTGCATTCGAGAGCCACACATGTGAAAATGCTTTGAATTTCTGTTTTTCTGAATTATTTCTTTGCCATGGCTTGTTGCTGTGGTGACCCACTTTCCTCAGACTCACCCTCCCTAACTCACATTTTCAAAAAGATTATAATTAATTTGAGCATAAAGTTAAAAAATGGTAATATAAATGAGCAACTTGTCCATCAGACATTATTAGCTGAATCTTCAATCAGAGGATCACTTTAAGAAGCGGCTACAGAAACCATGTGATGTGGCTATAAATAATGCAAACATGAATATGTAATGAAGGATTTATGTTGCAGCAGGAGAAACTGGACACCTCGTTTTGAACCCGCAACAGGGATGTTGAGAAGAGCTGAAATCATAATCAATTAATTAATGTCAATTAAAGAAAGGAGGACCTTTGATCAAAGCCGGGAAAAAAAATAGTTCTTTGAAAAAGAAAAAACTTGTCTTCACCCAGAAAACTACACAACTTTTTCCTCATTTCCTTATGGAAGGACTTTTCTTCCCATATCATTAAAGCAGAATTAATCAGTCAAATGTCAGGAAAAATTAATTTAATACACTGGTGATTATCAATCAACAGCTTCACAAATGCAAAATAACTTTTTTTTGGACTAAAGAAGGAAAAAGAAAGCAAAAATGTGAGACAAGAAAACGCTGAAATCAAAGCTAATCAATAAAAATATCAGAGTTTTGAAACCGATACTTATGATTTCCTGCAGAAAAGAGGCAGCCTGAGCTCAGACTGAACAGCGGTGTGAAGTGCACCCATCACCAGCATATGACGGCGTATTGCTGCAGCCATCAGTGCCACGCATGCAGATGAAGGAGCCGGACCAGGCAGCATCGGACCAGAGAGGAGTTCTGGGAACTGGGGGCTCCTGCAACCGCTCTCCCCTGGTAGCTCGCTAATGAGCTCCACTGCTGCTCCTCCACAACATCACACACTCACACACAGAGCCAGGGAATGCGCAGCACACAGAATCACTGCTGCAGAGCCACGGCATAAGAAAAAAAAAAAAAACAATCATAGTTGCATGTTTAAACATACAGACGCAGCCTGAGACTTACAAGTATACACACAATTATATGTACATTGATGCATAAATAGTCCCTCCACTCGCACAAACACACAGAGCTGCAGCTCTGATAGGAGAGTATTTAACCGGAGTCAGAGCAGGACAGAGAGAGAGAGAGAGACGCAATGTCCACAACACACTCAAGAAAGACAGACACACACACACAGTTGCTGCAACTGTAGCATGAACTGGGACTTAAATAAACACTTCTGTGTGTGACAGTGTTTGTGTGTCACAACTGGGAATTTCTTGTGGTTTTAAAATCTTGTGGGGAGAAGGCAACTTGAAGGGTCAGATCCAAACTTCATCGCAGCAAACAGCCCCCATGTGCAGAAACTGCTCTCCCAAACAGGAAGAACCTTGTAATGACTGAAAGGAGCAAACGGTAAAAATCAGCCGTGTGAGTGTCAGAGCAGAGGGAAGCAGTCTGAAACCTGCAGTAACACATTTTCTCCAGCACACGTCTGGACCTAGTCCACTCAACCAGCTCAGATCTGTAAATAACTCCTGTATCAACTAGTGAATTATTTGTCCCCATCTTGTTTTTTAATCCATATATTTTTTATTCATTTATCCATTTATTTCAAAATGAATATATTCATTTTTTTACTTATTTCCTCCACCGCATCCATGACTGTTATATTTCAAAGTTAATACGACCCTGGCATTTACTGGAAACTATCAAGTATTCTTTGATTTTTCCTTGGTAGAAATAATTGAGTTCCTGTCTGTAAGTGCAGCTTTGACCTCCAAATCAACAAATTGAATCCTCTCAGTCACATGATCATTTCATCTGGCCAAAAGCGGGGCATCCACTGTCAATAAAACAAGCTTCTTTCTGGTCATCGAGTTCATATCAAAAGGCACGCTGAGGATGGAGAGCTTCTAATACAGGGTGGTTGATCTAAGTAAGCATCCATGATCAGGACTGTGAGCACACGTTTAAGCTTTGCAATACAATATTCTTGTATAATTATATATATTTTAGTTAAAACTGCAGAAATCTGCTGAAAATGGCTTTTATTTCAAACTTGGACCAATGAAATCTTTTTTTTCTTATATGTTCCAGATTTTAAAAAAGGCTATGATAAGACCCGGAGTCAATTAAACAAACAGGACACAAATCACTTCTATACATCTAAATGACATCAATGTATGCGTCTCACTCCACACTGGCTGTCTCAAGCCATGATGATGGTCGTCTTGTCCACAATGCCGATAAATAAGACTTCCAACAATTACAAACACTAACGAGATGCCCGATAATGTCTTCCCAAGAAGCAAACAAATTGAATTCACTCTCCCCCCCGTCAAAGAAATCAACTTCCAGTAATTATCCCTCGTGGCCGACAAAGATAAAATAGAAAGAGTGAAAGGAGGAAAAAAAACAAAAAATCTGCAAACCTTATAATTTTTTTGCCAAACATTTCAACTAATGATATTGTAATAAGTTGCCTTGCAATGGAGTGGGAATGGAAAACGTAATTACATGCATTAGTTTATCTAAGCGCTTGTACCGTCGCAGATCCATCAGTTTTTCAGAGCTCATCTGGAAGCCCATGCATCACTGTCAGGAGCTGTTTGATGGGGGGAAAACGTGTTCATTTGTTAGCCTCGTTTAAAAGATGGCGGCTCAGATTCACTTAGGCCCAGACGGAGCAAAGCGGTTATGACAGCGCCATTACAAAAACACACATAAAAAAAAAATTTAAAAAATGAGGGTCTGAGACGGAGCAGTCTACGCCTTGGCAACTTCATCAGCTTTTTGCATTAAGGTGATTACAGCGATGAGAAGAGCTCGGGACGTGTTGTGTTTGTAAATGATGATCAGGCTAACGGCCACTTCACCTGGACTGATGCTAGACACTGAGCCAAATGCCCAGTCCCTGATTTAGACACACCTGGAGCTTTGCTTATTAAAAACTGACATTTTTTGCTCAATAAAGGGACATATTTAAACCATGAATCTGTGGCCAACGTGACTTATAATTTCTCCACATAAAGGAAGTTAAATAGCTACAGAAGTAAAAAGATGCACTTTGTTTGCAAACTTTGTTGATAAAAGACCGTAAGGATGATGGTGCTGGTTGTTGCTCCATTATTTACTAAACAGTGCATCCTGTTCTTAATTAAAAACAGCATAGTGTAGTGATGCATTTCTCACAACTGAAACCAGCTAAAACAATTCTCCCTCACCGTTCATGAAGTTCATGCAAAATTCAACAAATAAATGCGGATGCATATGGCTCTAATGTCGAGTCTGAACTTTGCTAAGAGGTAAGAGGGTCTGCATCAAACAGCAACGACGTCATATCTGCTTCTATCTGACTAAAGACTGAAGCTCCAGCTGTTTCTTACCCACTCTGATTATTACCTATTTCTACCTTTTTATAATGTTTGTGTTTGTAAACGTGTCCTTTTTAAATGTACAGTTTTATTATTTCTTTTAATGCAAAAACATTTTTCAGGTTCCTTTTAAATCATGAACTGTAGGTCATTAATTGTTAATATAAACATCCAATCAGCCATTCACATCACTCCATGCATCTAGTCATGTAGACGTGGTCAGGATGACTTACTGAAGTTCAATCTGAGCATCAGAATGAGGAATAAAGGGGAGTTAGTGACTTTGAAAGCGGCATGGTTGCTGGTCTGAGTGTTTACTGAGATTTTCACCCACAACCATCTCTAAGGTTTACAGAGAATGATCAGAAGAAGAGAAAATATCCAGTGAGCAGCAGGTTGTCTGGGCCAGAATGTCCTCTTGAGGTCAGAGGTCAGAGGAGACTGTGCAGACTGGTTGGAGATGATAAAAGACAACAGGGAGTCATAACAACTGGGTCCAACCAAGACATGCAGGATATTTTCTCTAAAAGCCAAACTTCATAAATTTTGAAGCAGATAATCTACAGCAGCAGAAGGGGCCCCTGCTGTCAGTGAAGAACAGGAAACTGATGCTTCAATTCATACAGACTCACCAGAACTGGACAAACTGGTCTGATGAGTCCACATCCAGATGCTGGAAACATCATGGAAGCATGGATCCATCCTGCCTGGGATCAATGCATCATGCTGCTACTGGTGTGACAGAGGTGGGGATGTTTTTGTCCCTCTGCTGTTGTCACGTGAGTTGTTTGGCCAGTCAGCAAAAAAGTTCATGTAGATGTTAAGGTATCATCCATGTAAATTTTCCAACAGTAAATAATTGCAATACATGCAAAGTTCTTGTAATCCAGAGACCAGAACTGCTTTGCTACCAGTATTTTTAATGCAGCTTCATCCATCATCTAAGCACCTGGTGCATAACTGTTACATTTGTCACTAGAAAAAGCAGATTCTCTGTTGTACTCAGGTGAGCAGAATCTGCTTTTTATGATGAATAAATTTCATAAAAAAGGTTTAATTTAGGTGGTTTTTCAAAAGTAGAACATAATAAAAATCCAGCATGATGGTACACTACAACTCAGAATATACTCCTTCAGTGTCGGTCAGGGCTGTCTTGTCTATCCAAAATGTGTTCTCCCTGCACCGAATAAGCAGGAGATAAAACCATCTCAATATCTAACATTCACTGGAAGCTTGATGTCAGTTTCACTTCAATATTTTAAGCCCACCAGTTGTTCTCTCTGAGGAGCTCCCTGAGCCGAGTGAAGAACTAACACTGCCAGGCTGAATTCCCAACGAGGCCGCCAATGCTGCAATGGAAAAAGTGCTGTGGTCATGATACACTTCTTCTGTTATCACTGAAACTGTCCTCTAATCCTGAAACACTGTCTCCAGTTATTATCTGATAAGATATCAGATCAGATAAATTTACACCCACTGAGCTTTTCTCCCATCCAAACCAACTCTCAGCCTCAGGTGCTCCTCAGTATCCACATTTGATGGATTAAGGCTGATTTTAGCACATGATCTGCCATATTTGACTAAATGGCCGTCAATCAGCCAGCCAGGTAAACATTAAACTACGCCGTTATTCATCATCTCCTTTAAATTCCTGCCTGAAATTTATACAAACTTTCCCTTTAAACATAGTTTAAAGTTCTTTAATTAAACTTCCGCTTCAGC
Source organism: Craterocephalus amniculus (assembly GCA_036024015.1). NCBI lineage: Eukaryota > Metazoa > Chordata > Actinopteri > Atheriniformes > Atherinidae > Craterocephalus > Craterocephalus amniculus. The sequence goes on from JAVQJG010214983.1 coordinate 40,270, forward strand.
ACACAATCCAGGTCACCACACGGGCTTTCGAAAGGACAAATTAATAAAGCAATCCATCCTACCTAAACAATTATCTTATGAGTAAATGCGCTCAATTATTAACTGAATAACCCTGAAAAAGTTACGATGTCGTGTAATTGATGATACAATTAAAGAGTACAAGATTTTTTTTTTTTGTTAACTGTCCTTTTGAAAGTCCGTAGGAGGAAAAACTGGCTTGTTCGTTGCTACAGGACACCATTACATTCCTCAGTCACCGTCTTCCAACTCTTAATGGACATTAAACATGGAGCTGAAGAAAAACACAGGCACAATTGAGTTAGCGGGCACTTACAGGGGAGAAGCCTTGCCCCATACATTTGCGTAACAACACACAACTGTCACAAAATTACATGTCGTTATTGAGCAGATCATATGGATTCCACTTATTGTACTTAATGGCCTGTTCTTTAAAAAAATGTGGTTTAAATACAACGCAGAAGAGGAAGCTGGGGGTATGCTGCCCATCCTCATATTTCTCTTGCCTCCTCCTTCCAGTGAAAACAAGAATCTGCTTATTCGGTTACATTTCAGACCTCAATTACAGTTTGCAATCAGCTTGTTAGGGCTGACAGCTTGAAAGGCAGCCATTAATGACACAGACACCGAGGCTTCATGGCCAACAGAAAGCAGCTTCTGCTGTAGAGAAGGCTGCAGCTCACATGTGGGGGAAAACCGCCATCTGCTGGTCATTACAGAGAATGCATCAGCATAGAAGTCGACTACCAGCCAGTGTATCCTTACTGTATATGAGTTTAAATAAAAGAAGAATATTTAGATGTTATAGCTGTTTTATTTGCAAAACTGGGATCCACCAAAGTTTCCCATATCCATATAACCCCAATGACTTATTTTACATAAGGGGACACATCCTGCTTTTATAAAATATTATATAAAATTCACAAACATTGACCATCAGAAATATGAAATCATTCATTTAGGCAGACAAACAGGCCAGATGATATCTGCACATCAGCCATGTGGCTCCTTCTCCTGCAGGCGCAGCATGTTTAATTTGTTGGGCTGAGATGGAAAAAGGACAACCACAAGACTTAACATGTAAGAAAAGGCCTACATTGGAAGTTAGGAGCATATCCATTTCCCTTTCAGTTTCATTTATTTAATAGTATCTGTTCTGTAATCCATTGTGGGATAGTAAAACCCTCCCCTAAAACCAAAACTAATTAAAATCCTTTAAAGTTACAGCAATTTCGATTAGTATTAATGGCAACTGTGGGAGGCAGTTTGCCTGCCTCCAGTTTTTCTAGCATTTATTTGCCATTATCTGCAAATTACCTGATAACAGATCTACCTTCAATAAAGACCACAAAATATAGCCATACTAGCATTTCACCCTGCAAAACTCAACCCAAGAAAAGCTGGGAAGAAGAGTCAGTACTTTGAAATATATTTTTTATATTTGGCTCTTAACAATTGGCGTGAAATAAAGTTTTTTGCAATATAACAGCTGTATAGTAAGTGGTTTTTAAAAAGTTGTATGTGTGTATTCTCAGGAAAGTGAAATTGAGTTGACAAATAAAGGTTATGGTGAAACAACATGTCTCAGAAACTCTATATATAATATGACACGCTTGGCTTTATAGGATTAATATCAACTTTAAATTGAGTTTCTCCTTTGCTTCCTTAGTTTTGAAAACAACATTTAAATTGCTAAACACAGAAGCTACCTCAATTTGAAATGGAAATATTTCCAGCATTCATTCTTTGGCAGCTTCTCTTGCATGATTCATGAAAGGCCGGTAGAGGGCTAATTGTTCAAATTAATTTGTGTAAATGACTAAGCAAGAGATAACAGAATTACATCTGCACTTTCTGGCACGAGTTCAGCAGCGATGGCTTCGACAGGCAGCTGCATCAAGACGGCATCCTTGCCAGAAATTAAAAGCCACAAAACATTAATTAATAGACTTTTTGTTACATTAATCTGCAGCAAAAGGTTTAAGGAGAGCAGGATGAGGGGAGCGGAGTGTTACTGATCACAGCGCAGAGGTAGGCGTTGTGCATAATTAGAATAAATTAGTCTGTAGAAACATTTAAGACTTTTTTTTAAAGGGGGTTAAATACAATTAAAAAACAAAGAGGGAGAGGCATCAGTGTTGGTGTTAAGGTTCTGACAACCTCATTAATCACTGTATTAATCAACCCTTTACATTTGCGCCATATTTGATCTTCATTTAAAGTCCAGCGAACTAACAGATCTACCAGACTGACTCTGGACTTGGGAGACGGTGACTGCACAGCCGAGATCGTGTTGGACCATCGATCAGCTGAGCTTCAGAGCCGCTGCTCCTCCTGTAACGCCTAAATTAAAAAGGAGCACTTGTCGATTTGGAGCCTTATCTACAGCTAGGAGCTAATGAACCATCTCCAACTCCTGATGGCCACGATGTAAATGGTCTTAACTAGCTCTCTGTCTTCTGTCAGGAGGAAGAGGCACAAAGAGGAGGAGGATCTGGATGTGCAGGCTGATGCCACTGTAGCATGCACGGCCAAAGCTAATCATGCTGATCAGAGCGCTGGGTAGAAAGTGATAGCAGTTAACCTCCATAAAAAATCCTGTTGGAAGTTTCAGTTGTTATGTTTATAATGAAACTGATTCGGGTAAATATGCAGAAAAACAACTTTTAACTCAAAACAAGCAAACTCGATATAAATAATATTCTCTCATTCTAGGTCTCGTGTGAGGAAGTCTCCATATATCTGAAAATCTCAATATATTGCCCAGCCCTATGTTAAGGTCTAAGTAATAAGGCATCCAGCATCTGGTCCAGCATGGCACTGGATTTGTTGGGAAACTTAAGTGTTAAAATAGTAAATATCAAGCCTTCAAGAATCCGAATATACAAAGTCCAGTCAGACAATCATTCTGAGGTCACTCAACTTCTTGATGGGTGAAAAAGCCAGGCTAGAGGAACCCATGATAAAGAATTAAATGACTGGAAAAGATAATGCCAGGTCCTCACTGAAAGTCTTAAAATCTAATGATTATTAAAGAATAAAAAAGAGAGAATGCATATAACCTGGCATAGTTACCACACCAGCAGTATCAGCCTGTTCAGTATTTCATATTAATCCTATCCCGATCACCCGCAGAGCTACAGTCTCCCACCGCAGAGCAACCAGGAAGCAAATGCAAACGCGCTGCAACAATTTCTCATCCACCTCTTTTCCAGACACCAGTTCGCCCAACATTATTACCATAAATTATGACCCCGACTGAAGGCAGGAGCTGGATAAAAACTGCACTCTGAACATCTATTTAGCTCTGGTGAACTTCATTGCTGCTGCCAGTTCATGATCACCCATCCAAACAAACTATTTCATGCCCAACTTGCCTGATGCATGGGAACAAGAGCGCAGCGCCATTTTTTTAATCTCTTTTCTTCCTTCATCTTCCCTGAAGGAGAAAAATCAATGGCAAAACACGAGGAGGCCGGCGCTCGTGTTTGCTTTAGCAAGAAACAAGATTATGTGTGCAGGGAGCACATCTCACCTGGGTCCTGTTATCTCTGCGCCACGGAGCCCCTGGAGGGGCCGAAATGTATCATATACACTGGTAGTATCGATTCTACGCCTCCACATTCACACAGCTACAGCATGTGTGTGTTATTTAGTATTCTTAGACATAATCTTTGCTGCTGAGTTATGTATCAGGCTTTCACAGGCCCGTCATGTCAGAGGAATGAATTAACACTCGTACATGCAGACGCATCAGGAAGCAACAAATTCCTCTGGAGCTGATCTTTGTCAGCCTGCAAGAAGTTGGGCTTTTGTTCCGCGCCATAAATACTTATTTTCTTACTTTTCATTTAAGTTTAACAGTCCTATGCAACCTCATCTCTGCTTAAAAAAAACCTGATAAATCTATGTAAAGGAATGCAGCACAGGCCACTCCTGATAAACTAATGGAACCGATAATTAAAAGATGTAATATTAGCATGAAAAGAGAAACAACAGTTTATTACTGCTCTGTTTTAGACACATCTACATTTATTAGTACAAAAACTAACATGCACTTTGAATTTATAAAGTAACCACTTCCTTAAAAACTATATTATTGTGGATTAACCGGCTTTGGATCACTAACACTGTCACAAGGAGAAAGAGTGGACCCAAGGAAAACAGTTTAGAGGTCAGGTTTAACGGTTTATTTACAAAGTTTTTGGGTGACCAGGTGACTGGAAATCCATAGATCCGGGCAGGCAG
>JAVQJG010215016.1:0-13269 GCA_036024015.1 Craterocephalus amniculus
GCATGCGTCCTGTATGCAACTGACAAGGCGCATGCGCGGGTTCAAAGCACGCAGCAGCACAAACTTCGTAAAACCTACTTGGTATTTAGAAGTTCATTGCAATGACTATGAAGGCATTGCATATTACGTGGAAATGCATAGTAAAACTTATTCTTTCCACAGAGTTTGCTTATTACATTGATGACATATATAGGATTTACTTATAAAATTCCAGTTCTCACAGATACTTACAATTAGAAAATAAAAAATATGACAGTTAACCTAATACATATTACTACACCACAAAATCACTTTTTTCAGTGTAGGCTACTCTACTCATAAAAGGAACATGAGGCAGAGCTGGGAGTAGGTTGCAGACTCCTCTGCGTAAAGATGCAGGTCTGTTCCTGCAACAAACTGTACTGTATGTTCAACATCATTTATTTGTAGTCAGTGAGCTGACAAGCACCTGTCTGCACCAGTACAGGTATTGATGAACCCAGTGGTGTATGGTTCCAGTGCTTTGGAAACTTTAAAGCCAGCTCCTAAGTGGAGACATCCCTAATAATTTGTATCTTTCACCACACTCCATCTTTCACATAGACTCAGAACAACTAGCTGTAAAGCAAGACGTTGCATGTACCTTTTGAAGGAATGTTCATAAGCAAACACATATGGTGCATTTAAGCTCTCGCCAGAATGTGATCTTGTGACAACAGCAGGTGCACCTAATTCCCTATAGAGGGCAGCTGAATGACAGATATAAAATGACAAAGCTTAGTTAATAAGCACATGTGATCCCTGGCAGAGGAATGGTCGGCATGTCCTTTTGGAGATAACAGGCTGCTTAGGTGATCTGCAGTTTGCTCCTTATGCTCAGGTGAGAGTGACAGGTCTGCCTGCTGGTTGGGGGGAGTGAGTCTGATACTGTCTGCCCAAAAGTCAGTGCAAAAATTAAATTGGGTCTTGCACTGCAGTGATTGTGAAGATATAGGAGTAATTTACTTCCAATCTTACATGCTGTAAATGCATCTTATCACTGGTCATTGATTCGCAAAAATGAATCCATGTCTAGATATGTATATAAATGTAAATGTGACAAATATCTAAATGTGATGTGGCAACATGATACTCTGCTTTTGTCATGGCAAGCGACTTAATGACTAGATGCTTATTTATTATTTTCTCATGTAAACCATGCATTCTGGAAAGAGGTTAATGTTTTCTGGCACCTCTGTGTAAAAGTGGGATTTTATTTGCAGCTTTCCCATTGGTTTGGGAACAAAAGAAAGGGGGGGAAAAAAGGAAAACAGTGTGCCTTTGATTGTCTGATCATGTTTGCCAAGTATGCATGTTCTGGAGCCCTAGCTGACAACTAAGCAATACATTATTTAGCAACGGGGACCTTCCCCATTTTTTCTTATTCACTAAAATCAAAAGCTGACAGTTGAAGTTGGTACTGCAAATCACAAAGAGAATGCATTTATGCAATGATAACATTCAAGTACTCAAGTGCATGTACACACAATGAGACAATTTGCAGATAGAATCCGTCTCTGCATGCACGTGCTAATGATGCAGCAATAAAAACAGATGGATGTACCGATAGGGCTAGTGCATGTTTTTACATATTCAGAGAAGTGTACAAAAATTATTACTGTTTCCCAAATCACATCATAGTTTTCTAAAAGATTGTCTTTTTGTTCAAATTAACTTTCAATCTCCTTTTTAAAGTTCTAGAGTATGAATTATGCGTCTTAGCAATAAATTCTTCTTTTTTAATTGGTGCTATATTTGTAAGGACAATGCATATGTGGGATGAGCAGCAGAATTTTGTATGTAGGTTGTGCTGACGAAACACTTGCCAATGCCAAAAAGCTTGTTCTACCGATGACTCTTGTTTGTTGTTATTCATTGGATTGAATAATTGAAATCTGTGTTGGCCCTGATATGGACTGATGGCCTGTCCATGGTGTACCCTCCCTTTTGCCTGATAATTGCTGGGATAGGATCCAACGAATGAACAAAGGGTTGAAGTCTAAAAAAACAAAGTTGGCAATTGAACAATTTTTTTACCTGAATAACAAACAGGAGCCTCAGTCGCATGTGGAAGAACCAATCACAGCCAGAGAGTGGTTGTGTTGCCAGCATGCCCAAGCTAGTACCACAAGTGTTCAGTGGGGTTGAGGTCAAAACTGCAGGCAGGCCATTTCATCTCTCCACTCAGAGAGACAGACAAATTGTGGAGATACTCACTGATAAACGCCACTGTGTAGAAGCAAGCGGTGTAACCTTGGAGGGTAACAGAATTTAATGGAGGAAGCATGATAGTGCAACATATTCAGGAAAACATGGATTGTCATCACTGGAGATTATCTCGATGCATAGACATACCGATATGAAATTCTGCAACCATTAGCAATCCCACATAACACCACAGTCTGGGAGTGGACTCCAAGACATTCATTCTTGCCTGCAGAAATTCAGACATGGAAACCAAAAATGACTCAACACACTTGTTTTTATTTAGGGTATCATCCTGGTCGGAGGCTTTAATTCTGTGATAAAAACAATGTTAATAATTTATTTAAGCTCACCTTTACCCTCTCCCAGATGTGAAATAGTCTATGGTTTTCCTACATAAATGAGTGTTTTGTCTCATCTGGTTGATTTTTTTTTTCTCTTTATGTTCATCCACCTCTGTAAAAATTGTGCAGATTCCTCTGTCACTAACTTGTGTCCTCAATTGTATTTCCTATTCTATTTGTAGGGAACATCTTTGTGGTGAGCCTGGCGGTGGCAGACCTTGTGGTGGCCATCTACCCCTATCCTCTGGTTCTCACCGCAATTTTCCACAATGGCTGGAATCTGGGTTACGTTCATTGCCAGATCAGTGGCTTCCTCATGGGTGTCAGCGTCATTGGCTCCATCTTCAACATCACTGGCATTGCCATCAATCGATACTGCTACATCTGTCACAGCCTCAAATACGATAAACTGTATAGTGACAAAAACTCTGTCTGCTATGTGATATTAATATGGGCTTTGACTGTAGTGGCCATCGTGCCCAATCTGTTTGTGGGCTCACTTCAGTACGACCCACGAGTTTATTCCTGCACCTTTGAACAGTCAGCCAGCTCAGCGTACACGATTGCAGTGGTTTTTTTTCACTTCATTTTACCCATCATGATTGTCACTTACTGCTACCTACGAATTTGGATATTGGTCATACAGGTGAGGAGACGAGTCAAACCAGACAATCGGCCCAAGCTGACGCCGCATGATGTCAGAAACTTTGTCACAATGTTTGTGGTTTTTGTGCTTTTTGCTGTCTGCTGGGCGCCACTCAACTTCATTGGCCTGGCTGTGGCGATTAAACCAGAGGTGGTGGTGCCCCTCATCCCGGAGTGGTTATTTGTGGCCAGCTACTTCATGGCCTACTTCAACAGCTGCCTTAATGCCATTGTGTATGGTGTGCTGAACCAGAACTTCCGGCGGGAGTACAAGCGTATTGTAGTGTCAGTGTGCACAGCCCGCATCTTCTTCCAGGACAGCTCCAACGATGCAGGGGAGAGGCTCAAGAGTAAACCATCACCACTAATGACCAACAATAACCAGGTGAAGGTGGACTCTGTCTGAACCGCAACTCAGAGACATGAACTCATTTGCTGTTTTTGGAAAGGTAACTGGGGTTTCTGTTTTGTTTTGTTTTTGAAAAGCCGAGTAATAAAAATACCAAATATGAATATACACAGCTTGTATCCTCAGAGCTGTCTAGACTGTCATACTGTACGGTGCTATCTGACCTCTGAACAATCACAGTAAGAACAGGGGGGCATTTAATCTTTGTATTTTATCAAGCACTTTGACTCTGCAGTACATGTAGTACAGTGAATATATGATGTCTGTTTTTGTTTTCATGTTTACAGTGATGATATAAATGTATCATGCATTATAGAAGTATTTTGAAATGTCATGTCATATTATGAAATGTTATGTATATATATAGTCAAATATATCTGGCCTCGGTTAAATGAAGATTAAATTCCGAGGCCAATAAGACCTTAGTTTCTACAAAACTTTGTTGAAAATGTAACCAGAAGTTTATAAAAATTAAGTTTAAGAATTTTAATAACCTAATTTATGATACTGTAACACTGAGTACAAGCAATGTGGGTTGCTGCTGTCTTATTATACCTTACAGTACTGTCCTTATGCATTACGTGGAATATTAAATTTAGTAAGAAAGATCTATCTCCACCATGGGAGCTCATTATACTACAGTATATGCATGAATATCAGGAATTGTTCATATGCAAAATAAAATCTGATATTGATGGCGGGTTTGCTTAAGCCCTGTGTTCAGTTTCTCACAAGGCAAGTTGATTGTAAATGTATGTAAATGTCTTCTGTTATCGTTTTTTTAAATTCTCTTTTGGCAAGTTATTAGCAGGAGAAAGTTTAGTTGAGCACATGTGATCCCTGGCAGTGGAAGGGTCGGCATGCCATTTTGGGGATAACAGGCTGCTTAGCTGATCAGCAGTTTTGTAGGAAAATATATAGAGCATCTGCTAGTTTAGCTTCCATTTTACAAGGCTGAAACCACGTAATTTCACCACTTTTCAATTTCAGTAGTTTTGTTGCCTATGCCATAAAACTATTTTTGAGTCTCAAAAGCAATAAGTAAAAATAAATTGGAAGGTAGGCACTTCTACACCTTTTATCAAAAGTTTTGAGTCATTGTTCCATTGGATTTAATGGAAAATTGTCACAAAACTTTTGAATAATGGTGTACATATTGGAGCAGATAATGGAGCAATTTGTTCAAACAAAGAAACTGAGATTATATGTACCACTCAAAATGGAAATGTTTCACTTTGATGCAATTTCTTCATAAGACACTTCCAAATTTTATTAGTGTACAAAGTCAAATGAACAGAGTTAAGGTGTGTGCAACATGCTGACCTTACAGTAGACAAAAGACTATTTTAATTTTGGCCACTGGCTAATAATATTCAAAGCATGTATAAATATAAAAGTTCTGCCTACAATGGTTCTTTCCAAGAATTTCTGCACTATTATCAGGTGTTGCACTTAAATGTTTTTTCACAGAACATGACAACATGACATGTTGATAGAATAAACTGAACTCATACATTATAACTCATTTTACACACAATCTCTGCAATAGAACTCAAGTCGGTCTCTCTGAAGGCTCCCAAAAGAGGCTGTCACCAAGGGCAGGATGGGGAAATACTGCAAAAGTATATATCTGATAAAAGTCACAAAGAATATTAACATAAAGTCAGTCTATGTTATGTTTAAGTTGTCACTTAACAGATGTTGAAACCATTAAAGTTCCATGTCTCATTCAGACAGCTTTAACTTCAGGGTTTTCTTTGCCTGTTTTGCAAAAAACATACAGTTTAAATACATCTACAGGATACAAGTTATTTTTTTACCTTGTCCTTAACTTGGGTTTACCACAGTGTTATAACAATGCTAAAAAATCTGAGTGACCAGACTGCGGTGGAACATTCCACTGCATCTAATAACATGGTTATATAGAGCATCTGTTGTTCTTTGTGCTGTCAAATAAGCTATCAGGTTCTGTATGGAAATACATTTTCAGGGTCAGTTTGTATTAAGTGTTAAGCATTTGTGTCCTTCACAAAGTGAAAGACTCTTTCATGCATAGGAGCCAGGGACTGTATAGGTTACTGTACATCAAGGCCTGGGCATTTGTAGTTTAGTGTGCGTGGGCAACCCAGTTAGTGCAGCACAGACAAAAGCATCATGCAGCACAGAGGAGAATGGTTCAATGATGCATTTGAAATCCACTCGGATTACATAACGGTCGCTGACCATCATCCTCCAAGCAAGAGCTAAAAGAGCCAGCTCCCAGTGGACTCCCCGCCCCCTTCTCTATCTGTTTAATCCCAAGAGCTGTTTGCTAGGAAAGACTGAAAGGGTTGATGATGGGCAAATGTAAAAATCCCAGGGATTTACACTGCCTCTAAATAGAGTCATACAGTAATCTGGACTCAATGATTTTTATAGCTCAGGATGTGTCATAAATGGAAGAGAAAAGACAGGTGTTACAGAACCAGCGGCACTGATACAGCTTCGCCACGTCAGATTCTGCAACTGTTGTCAAAACAGATCTAAATTTTCTGCTAAGCATTGTTAGATAACAAATACAATTTCACAAACCAAATCTTTTCATTGCAGACATGTTAAGGTGTACCACATGCCAGGACATGATCAGGCCTCCACCATGACCAAACGCTCTGTTGTCAGTGAACCTCGGCCATCTGTTAAAAAGATTACACAAACAAATTTGAGCTGGTGAGTAGCAACATGCAAGGATATCTATCTGTGTTGCTCCCCACTGTTTTTTCCCCGACCATTGATAACTATATATCATCAGCTATATTAATGTGATTTCTGGTGCTATGTGAGACTGTTCTTTTGCAATGTCTCGACAAAGAAGCACTAACAAGTCAGAGCCTGCTAAGGCTACCGAGAGCAACTATCTGGACAGAGCCAAGCTAATGGATGTAATTGCTAATTTGGAGAAAACGGTATTGCTACACTGGAGACAAAGGTTAAGTTTCCTTATTGATGCCAATAAGTTCCAAGCGTGCCCTGCTTGTACCGTGCTACTGCTAATGCCTAACATCAGGTCTCTCACCCTCATGAATTCTTTCCATCTGGTAAGCTACACCGATGTAAACTCTTGTTTTCTCCTGTTATCAATCCTTTGTCTTCTCTTGGTAGTTTTTGCTTTCTCTCCTGAGGTAAAGAGTATAAATGGTCCTACATTTCAATGGCAAAATGCAAAGGGAACGATCCACATCAGCTGCATGTTTCTCCTCCTCTTCCCCCGACAACATACGAAGATTCACTGCTAAAACACGTAGGGATAAAAGTTTGTCCAGTTTTGGCCACTTTATGTAAAGATGGCGATGCGACATGATAGGTATTAGCTGCTTACGCAGTATGTATTATTAACCTGTGTATTAATAAAATTACTCATTCTAAGAAAAGAGAACAATTTCATTTGGATACGATTGTGATTAGACTGAGATAAAATACATATTTACGAAAGTAATGCCTGATTTTTGCAAATAGAGCCAAATTACAGTACAAGCCAAATTAGTTATACACTGTCCCTTTAAGTATTATTAATGCCAGTATTTTGTCCTAGGTTACTTTTAAAAAAAAAATGTTAATGTGTTTAGGAGTTTATTTATTTTTCACTGATTACAATCGCATGAATTTCACAGGTAGGGTATTTTGTTGGCATCTGTTTAGTGAAAAGTAAATGAACTTGGCAATATGGTGGATAACTCAACACTGTCCTTTTACAGAGACTTAATCCACAGGTGAATCACCCAGGCTTTTTATGTTTCCCCAGAGGTGCAAAACACTGCACTCCACTGTCTGGGAACAACATAGCACAGAGAAAGTCATAATGATCTCAATAGCAGCCGGGTTACATAAAGTGACATGATAATGGTATGTCCTGACAAAAGACAGAGAGAATTAGTAGGCTTGTGGTGATCTCGCTATAATGACATCACATCTACAAAAAATCTGCCAACATTTTCCACACTTGCACATAATCATGAGCTCTCTGGTCTTGCACAAAAACCAAGTTCTTTTAAAAATATTTTTATATTTCAGCTCCATGACAATGTAACACATGACAGAAGTGTGTCTTGTGGGAAAAATAGAGAGAAACCATTATTACTTTATAGTTTTCCTTTCTTTCTGCCTTATCTGCTCATTTTCTGATAGTTTTTTTCATTTTCCTTCAGTTTTCATCTAGTAATGGAAGATGTTTTCATATACCTTTTAACACATTTCCCAGAAGAGCATGTCAGCTTTGGTTTCTGCCTGACCACACACTGATGCACACTGAAGAGGAGGAAGACAGGAGATGTAGGAAAAGGTTAAATGTTTATCTTTAAAATGAATGGAGTTTTACAAGCTCTGATCATCTCCTATATTTACATGTAAAATTAAATTATTAATTACATCTCAGAAGGAAATGTTCCTTTGGCAAAATAGAAAATACAGTTTTCTATTGCCCACCGTATTTTTTAATGTTAACCTTTTAACATTTTACTTTTCCAAACCATCTATCCATTAATACATTGAGAACCATTTTATATATATATATATAAATGTGTGTGTGTGTGTGTGTGTGTGTGTGTGTGTGTGTGTGTGTGTGTGTGTGTGTATCAGTATTTAGCGGTGAAAAATGGTAACCATTCATCCTACCAGTCTGGGTCAGGTTCACTCTCTGATCCGGATTCAGAAGATGAGTTGGGCTGCTTAGATGACGCGCTATGATGCGCTGCTCAGCCCACTTTCGTTCATAGCACCTGCCGCGGGCGCACATTGCAGTCTAAGTTAACCACGTTGATCATGTCTTTGATCGATCATGACACTCTCCATTGCCAAACCTCCATGACACATCCTCTGCTCCAAAGTAAGCTGCTTGAATTGTTTTTTTAGAACGCCTCGCCATTTTCTGTCGATATCTCGCCAAACACTAAACCCTAAACTTCCTGCTGCGCCGCAACCTTTATGACAGATGAGCTCCACCAAGGTGTCCCGCAGCTTCCCGCCTTTAAAAAACACAAAAGATGTCTTTTGACATCTTATGGCAGTGAACGTTCGAATTTGAAAAGACGTCCAAATTGTCAATTGTCACCCTTTTGAAAAAGGGTGTGTACACCACTTGTCTTATATTTTTCGAGAAAAAAAATACTGACAGAAATAACAAACTCATTAGCCTAATATTGATTGTATCAGAGCAAAAGTACAAACAAATAATCACAGATTTACTCAAGTAGTACTTAATAAATCTACTCACACAAGTACAAAAATTTAAATGTAAATGTAATGGAGTAAATGTAGCTCGTTACTACCCACCTCTGCTTACACTTAGTGAGGATGGAACCTCCCTGCAAGCTCCTGCTGACTGCTCTCAATGGCTTGTTTTACTGTTATTTTGGTGACCAAGGTTTCTTCACTATTTGATTTTGCATTGTCTTCTGTGCCCCAGTGCTTATAGATCATCTTCTGGGCACCATTACGAGCTTGAGAGGGGAACGACTCTGATCTTGCAGTCTTCATTCTCTATACATGCAGTGTCACAGCAGGCAAGCTCTGTGAGGTTCTCTACTGTAAGTTTAAAGTTCCAGTAAGCTGAAACTGACAAAGCTTGTCAGCCAGGGAGCCCAGGTTTTCATGTAACCTGCACTGAACTGTGTTGTGGTCTGAAAAGAAGGGTTGTGGACAACCCAAAAGGGTCGCAGCCGGCAAAATGAGGCGTAGGAAATGTGACTGCTGCTGCCTTCTGCCTGAAATTTCCTGTGTAAGTTTTTCATCATGTGTACAAGAAATCTTTTCTGCATTTTAATTTAATCCTTTGTTTCTTTGTTATGCTTTTCCCTCTCGTCATCTAACTCATATAATCTCTTGTAAAGAATGTCTTCACCTTGCTTACTAGGAATTTATCAGATTACGGATTGATAAGATTTAAGACAACAAGGTTTAAGGTTGACAACAACCTTAACAAGTTTTTTTTTCTTTTTCATTTTGGTTTTCTTGTACTTCTTCTAATTGTCATGGATTAGGTCTTCATGGTGCTGTAAAGTTTTCCTCACCTTGCTTTTCACTGTACAATTCTTCAGAAACTGACAAACTTTGGACCTGGGAGAATCTTTATTTTTGGTTGCTCACTGGAGCCTTTTTTTTGTTTCTCTGTGTGCTTTTTCTGATGTTTGAGTCTCCTTTTTTGTTCTTCTGTTTCTTTGTGCAGTTTGTCTCTTGCCTTTCTTGATGATTCCTTGCCTGCATACAAAACAAGGAAATGGTATCAGTTGGTTTACAAATCAGTAGTTTCGTTAGAAGTAACATGGTATTTAAGAATACACTGGAGTACAATAATTAAGCACTATGGCTTTGTGTCCATTTATGTTTGTGATGGGGGGAGGTCTGTATTCACAACTAAAAAAGTACACCATGGCTCCCATCTGACAAATGTGCTGCTACATTAATCTGATTAATCATGTATAAAGCAGAGCCTATAGTAGTGTATTTAAAACAACCATCATAATTAAAAGCCAGCTCAGTTTTTAACCATATACTGTATTTAACTCACCGTGAAGACCTGCTCTGGCTTGGACTGTCTCTTGAAACTCACTGTCAGAAGTCTGCAGTGGGGTTAGAAAGGTAGGCACACTACTTTATGTCTCACCTTTTTTTCTGTCTTTCTTTTGCCTTTTGCCTCTTCTTCTGATTATGTCTTTGAGCTCTCTTACTAAAGTCATTGATTGATTTCTTTTCCCTGCTTCTGTGTCTCTTTTCCGTTGCTCACATTCTCTCCTGAGGTATTCTTCCCTTCTCTGTGAATCTGCATTTCTCTTTGACCGGTAATCTCTTTGCCTCTACATTTGATTTGGCCATCTGGTATCTGAAAATACTGCTACTGTTAATACTACTTCTACTACTACAGCCATTTAGCAGATGCGCTGATCCAAAGCGACTTACAACTGATATTGAGAACAACACAAGTAAGAAATCAAACAAGAGGTGGACATCATGGTTAACTGGTCAGACTGATGAGGCCAGTTGGGCACAGGTTCTGCCGTGGACTGCTATAGGCAGTGCTTTTTTTTTGTTTTCATTGTTTTTTTGTTTTTTTTTACCATGAAACCATTTAGAGAAAAGGGGCCGAAGTAAGAACAGTCTAACTAATAACCATGTAACAATGATTCAACTCTGTAACAGTGTTTATTGTTAAAGGGTGAAAGTTACAAGGTTGAAGATTCCATTTAAAAGCAGCTATAGATCAACATTAGATGATATTATGGCATGATCAAAACAAGAAATTGATTTATTTTTCCAAGACAATTGTTTGCCTATCCCTAAACTATAGTAAATATGATTTATGCATCAAACAGTGTTGACAGGTTGAGGTTGGCAGTGTCAATCTGACAATAAAAACAGAGAAATATCAGGAAGAACGAATGCTGCTCTTACCTCTCTCTACAGTATGAGAAGGAAAAGACCTGAGCTTCTGTAGCACAATAAGTTTTCCACTGAGCTAGTATTTTTGATCCAAAGTGCATGTGTACTGCAACATCAGCCCCTTCCACAATGTAACTGCAAAAATTGGGATTGACAGAAAAATTGGTCAACTTGACTCGACTGGACTTTGAAAGTCCTGAAATAGACTCACATGTACATACACCTACAGTATGATGTAGAGAATGTGTGACAGAGAGAAAGAATGAGAGAAAGAGTAGTGATGCACCGATGCTTTCGTCTGTTTATAGTCATTCATTCATTAAATCCATCCTGTTCCCCGCAATATGAATTGTTTCATATTACTCTAAATGCATTGGTGTGTGTATTCCAATTTTTCACACATAACTGCCCCCTAGCCTGCTCGTTGGCATTGCTATGACGATGGAGAAATTCTGTAACAGATGCTTCACTCACAGACACGGAGAAAGTCACAGGTTCATTCTGTTGAAAGGTTTGCACAACCTGGTTGAGTTATCTCATAAAAACTTTGCAGATGGATGCCTTATTTTTTCAACTTTTTTTTAAGAGTGCAATGGGTTTGACAAAAACAGGCAAAATGCAAGCAAATTACAGAAACAGTCTCATTATTTTCACAACATAGGTACAGTGTTCATAAATGTGTGCCAAGCAAAGCAAAAACAAACAAAAAAAATCTATCATACACTGGAACATGCCTGAAGGCTGCTTAAAAGTTAATAAAGCTGTCTTTTATCTCTGTTTGACTCCCTCTTCCTTTCTGATCCGTTCCCAATTACACAGGCAGCACAACTGTAAAATTACCTGCCACCTTTCCAATGTTACCTGCCACACTGTCACTCATGTTCATGCACTATCTTGCTGAATGATTGCTGCTGTTTCTCAATGTTTTTTTCCCTTCCAAACTGCCTGCAAGCTTTATTTTATATTTTGAGATGAACCACCAAACTGGCTCCTGCTTTTCTGATCATATGCATAAACATCATCTATGGGTGAAATGATTTTTTTCCTATTCTTTCTTTAGCCTGTGCTGTTGCTGGAGAGTATCAAAGCCCTTCAGGATCAGGCTGAAACAGACTACAAACAGCTTTTAATGTTGTGCAAAAGGAAAATGGGTAAGCTTACTTGAATACATTAGTCTATGAAGATAAATATTAATCATTTTACACATGAATCAAAGCCATCAACCCATTGGCTTTTTTTCCTCCCCCCCAGCCCAGGAGGTTGTTGCTTGATCATATCAGCAGGAAGTACCACTAACTGCTCTCACAAGCAGATGAACATGGATGGGCTCTGCCACTTCATGACTTATTCAGTTAAATTTCAACTGCCACTGTGACTCAGTTGTGCAACTGAAACATACTGTATGTTTTGTTGTTTGTGATATATGTAGTATTTCTATATGTGTGTTTTCTTTTCTTTCTGTTGTGAATGTCTGTTCCAGTATTAATAAAAAAAACTATGGAATTCTCTTCTTCTCCAGAAAAGACTTTTGATCTGATGGCTTGAGCAAAGCTGAATTTACGATTCCCAGAATTCTTCCTCCTTCACAGGGTTGCCTCTTTGTGATATGGAGACCAGGAATCAACCCCTTTGATTTACCATGCATGCTTCCCACTCCTTACCCAAGCAAAGCAGAAATATGCCTCAATAAACATGTTTTTGGGTTAACTCCTTCCATTAAATTCTGAAGAGACCTTTCACTGAACCCAGATCCAGGACACCTTCTGCCCGGATAGGCTCAACAATTTACACTTTCAGGGTCCCCCCACCAAGTGGTCGCAGACAATTTGGAGCCATTTGGCTTTAAACTTGATCTCAGGACAAGCTCGAGAAACTGTGATGCTTCCTGAAAAGGAAACATGTTTTTTTTTCTTAGAATTCAGTTATCTAGGCAGACATTATTTCTTGGAAGTTCAGAAAAAGGGATGTTTCATTCACATCAAAGAGTTTATTGGACTGCACAATTTCTGTTGATGTTTAAGATCAAACATTGATGGAAAATGATTTAACCTCCTTTTTCTAGGTATCTACATTAAGTGATTAACTTACTTTGCAGTTTTCTAAATAAGTAATTAATGTGAGTCAAAGGAATTCAAGATTTACAGATACTCTCAAGTGCTTGCATGATCTTATATTGATGATGTAAGTTTCTATTGGGGCTGCACAGTGGTGTTGTGGTTAGCACTGCAGCCTCACAGCAAG
>JAVQJG010215024.1:0-13104 GCA_036024015.1 Craterocephalus amniculus
TTTAAAATACTCCTTAAACTGTATAAAAATGGGCACATTTGATTCCCACATTTAGGCCAGTGATCGGATCGGTGATCGGTTTTTTTAAACTCTCTGATCGGTGATCGGCCCCTAAAATCTTGATCGTGTAAAGCCTAAAAAACATATACATGTCTGTAAAGTCTACCAGCTTTTTTTAACCAATGTGTGTCAAGCATTGCTTGCTTTTGTACAGTTGTTCGAACAAAGTAAATCCAAGACTTTGAGCAATTTCTTTTTCTTTATTTTTTTAATAACCAAATGACTGACCAATAATTTTCAAAAAGATGGATCAATAAAAACAACCACAGGCAATGCATGTCTCACCAAAGTCATTTCAGAGCTGCACGTTCAAGCCTTACTATTCAGCACAGTGGTTTGGCATCCTCTATAAAAACTCCCACACAATTTCTTTCCTGAAATGTTTTCCAGTTCAGTGGATAGAAAACAATTCCACCTGCCTGAGAACTCTGTGCCCTCTCTCCCACCTTTACCACAACATCATCACCTCACCCTCTTCTTCATCCTATCTCACTTCCACAGTTCAGGCACATCAGCAAGCTTTGGAGACACAACCCTGAGGTTTGTGGTTCTCCACTCAATATTTCCTCATCAGAGAGAAATGGCAGACCAACAGCAGTGCAGGGAGAGTGTATCAACTGGGAAAGGGACATTAATGAGTGGCTGCTTGATGTACTATAGACCATATTTCCAACTTTGAACCCAAGAACACTGATACCTAGCAGTCACACAGACAGTCATATACATTTGTTCACTACCCGGCTTTAGAACTGAACTCCAGGAGGGGATGCAATTCATTAATACCATTGATTGAGTACTGATTCATTGCACCTCACCAAGGTCACAATAGACATTTGGAACGCAATGTACTTCTACAGAATCCAGCTTGCTCGGTATGTTGTAAGGGTATGGCATTGCAGAGAAAAGATAGAGAGGAAAACATAGGAAGAATAATATTGCAAGTCACACAATGCAAGGAAGTACAAAACACCATCATGACAAAAACATACAGCACAAAGCCTGGCAAGCAGCACGAGGATGTAACACACAAACAGGAAAGGTGTTGCATAAAACAAAAACACGTGTAAACTGAGTGCCTCACTAATCAGCTCACCTGATAAACAACTGCACCTATTTATAGAGCAGCAACAATTTTAATACAGTTCTTTGATTAAGTGAGTATGCTATCCATAAAACTTGTTTGTACTAAATCCTGCATTTCCCCCTTCTATAGTAAGGGATACACAGCACTGCGAAAAAAGTGGAGCAGATTCAAGTTTTGTTGAGCACAATAAACAAAAGTATGGGAACAATAACTGATGGTAAACAGACGACAGGTAAAAATCAGGAGACATGACTTCCTAGGTCCACTCCTCTCCTACAATCATAAACTGATCATTGGGCTATCGAGACATCTCAGTATTCCTCTTTCCTAAAATACTTTGATCCAAGGGGTGCTTTACATGGACCATAGAAATATGAAATGTTAAAATGGCATTTTAACTCAAATGTGACATTTCATATTTCCAACAATATTTTTCAAATGTGACATTTCATTTTCACTATATGACAAAGCAAAGACAGCATTGACAACAATTTCCTCAAAACAACATCCAATCCATTTTTATTTTCAGAGCACTTTAAAAAAAACACTGTCAACCAAAGTGCTGTACACAGCAGAAGTAAGCGTTAAACATCTTTTTGTATTAAAATAAATCACCTCATACAATTCATAACATCATAGCATCTATATTCTATGATATTGCTTCTCCTCATTTAATTTCACAACACAATAATAAAAAAGGGGACCCATTTTTCACCAAATACTTTTTCTTTATTGTGTATGAACAGTTTGTATTTTCTTGTTTTAATCTTCTCCTCCCACTATTCACATTTTCTAGACCTATATCTAGTGTACACAGCACCGGACTTTGAATCACCTTTAAGAAAACAAGTATAGTTGTTTGTTTAAATAAAACTTCCAAATGTTTGGCATCCATAAAAATTATGTATGAATGTGCACAATTATAGATCTCCAGCACACTTCATCATTTCTTGTTTTTTTTCTGCTTATCCGTTTTTATTAATAATGGTAATAATATAGATGGGTTTTATTTGAGGCTTTTCAGGACTCCCAAAGGGCTTTTCACTGAAACCAGAACTCATTCACTCTATGATCATACAGTAGTTATGGAAACCTTTCAGGCTGGCAAGGGCAATCATAATTTATACTTTGCTTGATTGGCCAGCACCAACTGCACATTATTTTGCCTCAGCCTTGCTGGAGTGTCTGTTTGGATGCATTGTCATTGGAAAGGAGCATTGAAAAGAAAAAGGCAAAGCTGTTGCATATGATGTGGTACTGTTTGCTTCATCCGGCCCAAATCTTGGACTCCCACTGGAGTGGACCACAGCCAAGAGTAAAGCGGCCTGGAAGAAGATCAGCAACTCTAATTCAATCATGGTCGTCAGCCAAAAAAAGGTTTGAGTGTCCTCTCAAGATCAGGAATAAGGGTCTTCCCCATGTGGAGAAGTTCAAGCATCTCAGGCTCTTTTTCATAAATATGAGAAGAACATTGGCAGTTGGATCGCTTGTGCATCCACAGTGATGCAGGCTCTGCATCAGTCTCTTGTGGTGAAGAGGGAGCTGAGCCTGAACCTACCTTACCCTAGAATCAAGGGTTGTGGGTAGACACAGAAAAAAGTTATCATGGAAACAAGCTGTCGATACGAGCTTCCTCCACAGGGTGTCTGCGTTCGCTCGTACAGATGGCAGTAAAAATCTTGGTCATCAAGGGCCCAGATTGAAGCTGCTGCTCCTCGGCATCCTGGACACCTCCCTGGGGAGGTTTTCTGGGAATGTCACACTGGAAGGAAGTCCCAGGGACGACCAAGGATGCACTGAAGAGACTATGTCTTTTAAGAACATGTCAGGATTCCTACGGATGAGCTCGAAGAAGTGTTTGGAGAAAGGGAAGTATGGGCTTCTCTATTTCAGCTGATGCCCATGGTAAGTGATAGAAGATGAATTAATGAAAATGAAAAAAAATGTTATATGACATTTTTCAGGAACACTTCAAGAGTAAAGGCAAAAAACTAGGAGCGTGAAATGAAAATCCTTTGAGAGGTCAAAGACTTTCGGGTTAAAAAAGAACAAATACATATGTTAGTCTAGGTCATAATGGGTTAAAAAAAAGGCCAGAGTGACTCATCAACACGTTTTCAAGAGACGGAAAACACCATTAATTTATTTATATACTCGTAAAAACCTATATGTGTTCTATAGGCCAGGAAGGGAAAATGTCTAACATTAAATTTAGCTTTTTGAGGATAGTTCGCTCACTTGTTTTAACATTTCCAGTCTAGACCGTTAAAAGGGACTCATCTTAACCTCTAGCTAATAGCTGAACTTTACTCAATGACTCTTCTACAAAGATCATCATCAACTCTACTTTTCAATGTGACTAGCACTGATAGCATGAGTGACCCAATGTAATGTCCTGATAATTGTATAGGCTGAAGTACGTCTGTGTGTCTGATGGGTCCAGTAAGGGAGATGGCGGCCCACTTTCTGTAAGTGATGAGAGTGGGAAAATAGAACGCTTGATTACCCCTGACACCGCTCAAACTGCGCTCATACCATTGAAGGTTATTGGGCCTCTTTACACGAATGGTCGAATATAGCAGGACACAATTATGATCTAGTTTTCAAGTCTTTGTCTTAACTGAGAAGTAATAAGGCTGTCATGGTCCGGCTGGAATTGTGTTTGAATGGGCCCCTGTGACCTGGACAACTGAGCCTATCAACCTCATTAAAACAAACATCATCATTAGTGTCAGGGTCATCAACATCTTCAATTACTACCACCTCTGTCAGTCATTGTCAGTCTCCATCGTCATCATCGCTGTCATTATCTGAAGCCCTGAATGCCAATTTCCATTTGATATTCATCACTTCACATCTGTGAATCAGAGAGAAACAATTCCTTTGGCAACAATTATTTACTCTTGCCGTTTTACTATTCAAACAGGAATGCCAGACATACAGCGAAGGCCAGAGCAGCCCTGAACAAAACACTCCCTGGAGGACAGGGTACTGATGGTTTTTCTAATGTGTAATGAATAAAATACACAGAGTGCTACAGCTGTCCCCCAGGCCATTGAAACAAGAAGCCCTACATCCTCCCCTCCTCCCCAGCATGTCAATCTCAAGCTGGAAAAAGACGCGAGAGCTTACACATACATTTTTTATAACTAACAACACCTGTCGAGGTCTGCAGCCATGACAATGCATCAACCAAATGAAATCAGCTATAATTGGAAACACCGCCTTTGTTTTCCGAAGCGTAAAGGCTCCTGTCGAAGACAAGTCAACAAACAATATGCAAACATAAACGTATACAGTGCAGTCTCCTGACCGGCAGTAAACACGTGAACATGCACTGTGGCAAGCACAAAAGCAACAAGAGGCATTACTATGAAGAATAGGCTGGTCTATATTTTCTGGGCCTCGAGCTCCAACAACTTCCTGCTCTTTGAAACTAAAATGTAATTACCTTTTGAAGCTTTGCCTCCCCCTTTTCTACTGAAGGATGAGAGAAACAGACTCAAATGTGTGTTTCATGCGTTTTCTTTCTGTACCGACACTCCAATTACCAAGAAACTTTCCCATAACCTGTGCTGTTATCCCTCTCACACAGAGCTGGCTCTCTCTCCTTTTTAAGTAGCTCCCCCCCAGGCACTTTGATATTCACCATCACTCTTAAACTTAAAATGTGGCTTCAAAAAATGCTTGAAATTCTTGTTTTTTTAATTTTGTGTCAGCAGTGTTACGCTGAAGATACAGATTTAAAAGCTATCGCAACTCTTTAAGTTAATGAAGTGTTGGAGGCATGTTGTTATAAAAACACGTTAATGTTGCTTCACTCAAAGCTGTTCCAGTATCCAAACTTCCTGCATATCAACAGTGAACTTGTTCTTTCTCCTCTTTCTTTACTTCTCAAGCTGTAGGACATTAAACAGAGCCACGAACACCCTCTAACTGAGGCAAGCACAAGAATATAGTTTAATAAAAAAGATGGTATGGCTCACTCATTAGCCACTTTATTCTGTACACTTAACAAGTAGCTAATAAGCTAATCACATGAGAGCATCTCTACACATTTAAGCATGCAGACATGGTTAAGACTACTTGAAGTTCAAACAAAGTATCAGAATGGAGAAGAAAGGGATTCTAAGTGAACGGAGATGGTTGTTGGTAACAGATGGGTTGGTCTGAATATTTCAGAAGCCGTTGATCTACTGGGATTTTCACTCACAACCATCTATAGGGTTTATAGAGGAAGATGGAAAAAAAAGAGATTATATCCAGTGAGTGGCAGTTGTCGTGACAAAAACACCTGGTTGGAAATGACAGAGGGTCAGAAGTAACTCAGACAATAACCAAGGTATCTACAATAGCATCTCTGAATGCACAAGGCATGCAGCCTTTGAACAGATGGACTACAGGAGCAGTAAACTGAGTGCCACTCCTCTCAGCAAAGAACAGGAAACCAAGGCTACAACTCACACAGACTCTCCAAAAGTGGAAAACAGAAGATTGGGAAAATGCTCAGCTGCAACACTCAGCTGGTGGGACAGAACTTGATGGATCCATCCTGCCTTGCAGCGGTTGTTCAGGTTGGTGGTGACATATTGGTGTGGGGCATTTATTACCAACGCTGCATGGTTTTAACACCAATGTTTAATGACTTCTAGCAGGATAATGCACCATGTCACTAAGCTTAAATCGTCTCCAACTGGTTTCTTGAACAATGAGTTCACTGAACTTGAATGGCCCACAGTCACCAGCTCTACAGTAAATCCAACAGAGCATCATTTGGGATGTGGAGGAATGGGGTGTTCTTATAATGGATGTGCAGCTGACAAATCTGCAGCAAATGTTTATTCAGGTTGTTAGATGTACCCCCTCGAACCCTGAACATTTCTCCCAATGGGGACGAATGAGAAGATATCCCACACCATCTTACATGCTAGGATGGGAGTGAATAGGATCCATCTTGTGTGGATTTCTCTTCAGATCCCTGAAAAGCAATACAGCTGTAAATGCTTGTTTTTTATTGGTTTGTTTTGTTTGGATGGAGAAGGTCGAATCTGGTGGAGAAAGAAAAGATATGGAAGTGAATCACATTGATGAATCCAAAATCTGCCAATCAACAAGCCAATAATGCACCATATTCTAACCCTCCAACATAATCCACCCCAACGCTCAATTTTCTGGCATTTAAAGTGATGCTAGCTACAAGTACCTTCAGCAGGTTTTAAAACTATAGTAATATATACTATGTTTTTGAGGCGATAGACTGAAAATAACGGCGTGTTTTGATCTTAAAACTTTGTTGTTTCTTAATTGCCTGTTCAAAGAAGATAATTAAGTAAAATGAAGAGAAGAAATGGACAGAAATTATATTTTTGGAAGAACATGATCTTTGTTCAAATTAGAATTTAAAAACATGACAAACAGTTCATTCTTGGTTGTTTAATTGCAAAACTAACCAGAATGACATTAACTGCAAATAAAAATGACATTTTAGAAAAACTTCACAATCTTATTAAAAAAAATTCTTATGAGGATCACCTTGCAGTGGTTCAGAAATATGACCACTGACTGAAGGTAAAAATAGGTTTCATGTTGATAAATATCAAAGTCAAACTGCTAGATGGATGAGTGGGTGGTCATGATAATGAAAGGCCGTGACACTCCCACAGGCATGAGGCTAACAAGAGACCATTAGAAAAGGATGTCAGCACGTAATGCCAAAACTCATCTTCATGAAGTTTCTGATATTTTTTTTTGTTTGAGTCAATCGCCTGAACAATTATGTTTGAGGACAAAGAGGGTTAATGTGATGTGACTACAAAGGAGGATAATTGGCTTGACATTTAAGATGAGGCAGAAGAGCCAACAAGATTTTCTGTCTAATTTGAACACTTGTAGCACAGTTACAGTACAAAATAAAATGTTTGGTTTGTCTGAGGGTAAATACTGGAGAGTGAATCTTTCAATATGCACAACAACATGACAGAGGCTGAAGTAATTGAAATAATGAAGCAATTATGAAAAAAATTTTGAAAGTAAATTGAAGTAGAGAAAACTGACATGTTACTTAGAAATGAAATCCAATGGGTTGGGATGCTCTCATGTTTCATAGGAAGGCTATCAGAACAGCATCCAATACACATAGTAACAAAATGAATGAAATATGAAACGAAAGCTGCATTTCCTCAACACAAAGTGCATCTGCCATAATCAGCGTTTCATCTCAATTAAAACATGTTATTAAAGTTATTTGGCAAAAGCTTTCTAATAGGCTTCGTCAGAAGAGGCAACTTTAGTTTATCAGCTAAAAAATCCTCTGATTTGACTAAATTAGTTTCTGAATGACTGAGTTTTTGTTGAATGAGTATACAATAATTACTGCAAGCTAGTGTTTTTCAAGCCTGAAACGTTTGTTGGTGCAATTAATCATTTAAATGAACTCTTAGATAATTTTTGAAGCAGAACACATAGAAAACAACGATGTTGGTGAATTTTCAGCCCATCTTAAGAATTTGCGTTTTCCATTTTATCATTGCTGTCATTGCAGTATATTATAATTCATCTAGCATAACTACTCCTACATCTGTGAGTATTCCCACAGGGAAATACATGAAATTTGCTCTCCAGGGTCCATTCAGCATTCTTAATGGTCCAATTTTAAGTATTTAACACATACATGTTTTATAAATATTAATCCCTTTGACTTGCTATCTTGCACTTATTTCATGGTTTTTCAACATTCACAAAAAGTAGTCTTTTTTTACATTATTATCAAGTATAATTTGTTGTGGGCTCTCATGGGCAGGATTTAATAGGAACTGGTTGAAAGCTGTAAAAAGAAGAACACTTATAATCTTTGTTGGTATATTGAGGGAAAATATTAAAAGGAGATAACACTTAGCTACTGGGATAGAACTAAATTGAAATGACTCGTTAATATGTTGTTAATAGTTAAAAGCAAAAGATTGACTACTTTTCTTGTAACACAGCGTATGATACCGGTTTAACCCCACGGTTTTACAAATCCACTTGTTTCAGTCCTGATTCCTGTCTTCTTTCTTGTGCAACAGTCATTTAAACATCATGTCTCAGCTACAATCTGAAGTCATGTTGTATTTTTCACATTCATTGCAGACTCACTTTCCATAAATGATAGTAATGCTGTGAAAAAGTAAGATTCCAACTTCTAAATGTCCAAAATAGCCACTCACTGGAGTTCAGGTTCCAGTTTAAAATTGTATTGCTGGTCGTTTAACAAAGTCTTGTGAGCACAGGACCACCTGACCCATCAGAGCACTGAGATCAACAAACTGGCTGCTCTTGGTAGTTCCCAGATCCAGATTAAAAAGGCAGAGGTGACGGAACTTTCTATTGCTGCTCCCAGACTTTGGAACAATCTGGCTTTTAACGTCAGATCTGCACAGAGCACTGAGGATTCTAAATCATGATTAAAATCACTCTTTTCCACACTGACTTTTCCTCATCCTGAGCATTTTCATATGGCTTCTGTCAATTGTCTTCTGTTGCATGTATTTATATCATTATAATGCATTTTATTTTATGCAATGTATTTTATCTATTTCATTACAGTACAGTGCTGTTTTAGTCTTGTTTTTGTTTTATCAGATATATTTGTTTCTGCTTTTTTAATGTTGATGGGGGTTGTATTTGTTTGGTCTTGTACAGTGCTTTGATCAGCTACACTTGCTTTTAAATGTGCTTTACAAATAAAAAAGGCTTGTATTGAACAGACAGTTTTACTGAGTAAAGTCGCTCTAAATTTTCTTTAAGATCAGATCTCTGGTAATGTGTTGACGTTAAAATCTACAAAGAATAATCAACCCATTTGAGATGTAATACAACTCAGAAGTTACGACAATGGCTGTTAAGCTGTGCCTCTGTGATGGATATGAAGTCCCCAGTTTCACCTTCCCGAGGGATTAAGAAAGTGCATGCATTTGTCTGCCACATATTTTCTAACATGCACTCTGCTGTTTGGAGTGTGCTCACTTGCATGTGCACAGAAAACTGTGCAAGACAATTGAATTGAATTGCTCACAACACCATTAGAAAGAGACAAATGTTCTCCATTTGTTTTCTAATTTTTATTTTTCAAATAGAAAAAGATGAGTGAAAATAAGTGAACTTTCTGATGCATGTCACGTAAGACACAGAATAGGTCTAAGCATGTGAGAGGGATCATATCTTCCTAACAAATTACATATTTTATAAAGATTTTCACAATGATATGAGAGTAATAATGATATTGAGACTATAAATTCCAGCTCAATGGGTGCCAGTCACCACATGGGCTGTCCTGCCATCCTTATATGGACACAAGTCCTAGCTCATCAGAAGTGCATGGAAAACACTCACCACACCGAGTATCCAGAACTGTTTTAACGATTAAGTGGGTGTTTTAATTTTGAACAACTCATCTATAAAAAGGGACCAAAGTCATGGCAATACTCAAAACAATGTGTGTGATAAATAAAATAAAATGGGGTTTGAGACCAACCAAAGGAGTTGGTCTTGCCTTTAGTCTTACCAAAGGAGTCTTTTCAACTTTGTCTAACCAGTGTGTGAAATAAATGTGACCTTAGGTGTGACAGAACTACTAAGGAAATCAATTTTAAATATATAATACAAGCACTGAGAGCATGCAGACCTCCACCCAGCCATTGTCATAGGGGTGGGCGGTAGGAACAGTTGGTATAAATTTGGCCAAAGGTAGAGATTTTAGCTCTGTATAATCGGCAGACGACGGATCCCAAGCAACACAACATGCAGCTTTATTCCAAACAAGAGCTGATAAGAGCATGAATAATTTTCTTCAGATCTTTAAAAGGGAGATAATGTTTCACCTTGGTGATCACTCTTAGTTGGAAAAAGCTTTTTTTGATAACTGCTCTGATTTGCTTGTCCAATTTAAAAGAATGTTTTAATATCACACAAGATTTCTGAGAGCAGAGTGGGTGCATGATGCCAAGGGTCCAAGGGTGCTTGGAATCACTGAATGAGTTAGATGGATAAATAAATCTATTCAGATCTAAATTTTGGTTTTAATGAAGCAGAATGTTGCAATTCAAAAGAGACTCAAACACTTAAAAGTTTTCTAAAAAACTCCGCACCAAAACCATGAGGCCCATACATGTGTCAGGTGTCAGCAATCTCAGCTCTCTTTCACTGTGACTGAGGTGATGTCTAGCCTTTTAATATTCTGG
The DNA here is from genome assembly GCA_036024015.1 of Craterocephalus amniculus. Classification (NCBI taxonomy): domain Eukaryota; kingdom Metazoa; phylum Chordata; class Actinopteri; order Atheriniformes; family Atherinidae; genus Craterocephalus; species Craterocephalus amniculus. Next base: position 10,363 of record JAVQJG010215024.1, read on the forward strand.
GTCCATAACTTTGCTTTGCTAGCTCAGCTTGCAGTGCAGACACACCCGCCAATCAAGCTGCCTTTGCTGGATCATATAACTGATTGGTGGGCCTGATGTTGAGAGTTGTACCGACAATCACTGAGCATTAGAATCAGAAAGCCTTTATTGTCATTGCAAACCAGAGCATACAATGAGATTAGGGGGTGCTAATACTCCTTTGGTGTTTGCAACAATTACAGGAAAGAATATCAACAATATTAAAAATAAAGAGCATGATGAGTGGGAGAGATTTTTCCACATTTTTATCAATATTAATAATCATGATGATGATGATGCAATGCAAACAAACTCTGCTGCAAGTCTCAGAGGGAAGTATGAGCCCATGTCACATCTCGGAGAATTCTAATTTTAGTGCAACCCTGCAGTCTTGTAGGTCAGAAGTGTACAGTACGATGACCAAACCCAGCCTCTGAAGCTGACAGCAGCACTGTGGGGTTTTTCTCCAGCTGTGTAGTACTGACCAACCAGTCATTGCCAGACTGCTGGGACCCTAGATTCTCGTCTCATCCATGAGAACAGACTGTACATGTATCATGGTGGCTGCTGCAGTGAGCAGCGTGAGGCAGTGGCCACCTCCATCATCATCTCCTTCAGCGGAAACCAAACCACAAACTGTCACATGAAATGACAGTTATCCAATGTACTGTAGTAAAGTTTTTTCAATATTTAAGATCTGACATTATTAATTTAACCCTGAAACCCTATAAACACACCCCAAAATGCACACTTAAAGTGCCTCTTCCATTTTAAAACACATATAGAGGCCTTTTTACTTTAAGTTTAAAATGAAAAGAAACAGGTCCTACTGTATTTCACAGTGAAAAGCGCTACTACTGCCCCCTTGGAGTTTTCCGCATCAACCACCCAAAATAGCACCCCCAGCAATGCCCCATATCTGACTGAAGGGACGTATCAGGAGGTGAACGTTTCTCACTGCTAATGAAAATGTGCAATAAAATCAGCCAGAAATGACAGACTCTGAATATGAAGCCGGACATGTAAAACTGAAGACCCGAAGTCATATAGTTCTGAGTCTGTAGCTCAGAGTGATGAAAACAGGCCCCACAGAGGTCATTTCATATGCCAAAGAAGTTAGCTGCCAGCCGGCATGAGGCTCTGATACTTCTGCTGCTGCAGGAAGAAGTCGCTGTTATTTCCGCTGCTTCTCGGCTGCTCTGCACTGCAGAGAGTTTCAGCCTGATTTTCTCCTGTATTTTGAATCCCAGTTTGTGTTCAGTCAGGTCACTTTTGGTGTAACTGCCCTCACGGAGGTGTGCACCACAAACCATGGAGTTAGCCGATACCTTACTGCTGGTGAAATCCTGGCTTTTCACCTGCAAAAATCTTCCCCAAACCCAAAACATTTTTTTTCTGTGCTGGGAATCTAAGTGTACAATGTCCAGAAAAACTGGAGTCTGAACAGCCCCACATAAAGAAGAGTTCAAAATTTCTGAAAAATGACAGTCATCTTGACCAACTGCAGCCCAGACGTTGTGTAAACAACAGCTGATGAACTCTGACTCCTGCTACATAATGTGTAACAACACTTCAAAGCTGTGCATTTGGAAGCGCCATTTTTTTCCTTGATTTGATACTTTGAATCAATCACCAGTTATTCTGAAACTCTGGAGAATAACCAAAGTTACTGTAGGTTACTCAGAGAAGGATTTTCTGCTGTTAACATGAACATTAAATTTGCTCTTTAATAGTAAAATAAAAGTAGTTAGTACACTGCTTTGGCAGTTGTGACATAAAACAGGATTTAAATGATCTGTTTATAGGAAGTCTTCTGCAATAGGAATAATTAATAAATGACCATCTAGTCACAGACAAGTTAAGGTCTGCCTTTGCATACAAATTGCATGATCAAAACCATAATCAAATGTCTTGTTTAAATGCCACAGAATTACTAACGGAGAGAGAATATTAATAGTGAGTGTCGCCATTTGCAGTGACCAACCTCTTTCCACTGGCTTCAGACCACAAATGCTAAAAAAAAGAACTTGTACAATCACATCCTTCTTTGTGCTGCAGTCAATAAACCAAACTTCAAAACAAGAGTTAGTAGCGCTGCAGCATTAAGCTTTGAACATAGAAACCTACAAAGTTGCCTCTCACTTTCTTGAAATGGCAGGATGAAAACAGCACTGCACAAATGAAGACAAAGCGCAAACCTGCCAAGAGAGGTGAGCTGAGAACTTTGCCACTTGAGTTTTTAAAAAAAGAACAGCTCCTGAGAAGCATGCAGAGAGAACAAGCAGAGAGGAGCAGAAGGTTGGGAGTGAAATGCCTCCAGGACACAGCCCTTGCTCATCCTTGAAACTGTAAGACAAAAAAAAAAAAAAAAAAAACAAAGTACGAGAACTGGAAAACCAGAGAATGGAGAGATGAGCTGAAGAGGGCACCTAGTGGTCTCCCACACCCATCAGCTAGCAGTGAGAAGCAGGACTGTATGTGGTTGGTCCAGGGGGACTATCAAGCACAGGTCAGATCGATGGATGCCCTTAACGCAGATCAGAGCTTGACAACTCCCCTCGGTGTTGGCATTTCTGAGTGAACAGCAATTTCCCACCTACGCACAAGTGAATAACATCAAAAGTGATGGAGCACAAAAGCTTTGTTGTAAATGAGAATCTGGAGACAATGATTAAACCAAATGTAACAAAGTCTTGCTGTTGTTTGGGGAATTCAGCTGGAGAG
>JAVQJG010215036.1:0-14901 GCA_036024015.1 Craterocephalus amniculus
CGCAATCAATGAGTCATTAATTGTAATGAAATTACCACTTTTACCACATACTATACCACGTAGAAAACCATTTTTCTTAGAAAGATTAAAATAATATCAGGTATAGTTCCTTTAACTGATTTATGCTTAATATTGTCATACTGTCAAATCAGGTCATCTTTGATGTGTCATTATAATTTTGACTCCATGCTGTAATTATCTTCTCTGACCTCATAGCAGTTTCTCTATTACATTGCCGAAAATCAAATTTGTTCGGTGTACCTTTGTGCATTACAATATAGTGGATTAAGGGCATGAGTAAATCATTTTATGCAAAGTGAACAGGACTATCACCTGGAACTATTGCCTCCTTGCTGTTTATTGAATTGATTCTGAAATGAAACATGACACCAGAAATCCCAACCAAATTGAATCACATCAGGAGATTCCCAAAGCTTCCCACCCTCTCTCAGCACAATGGCTCCGAGCTTCTGAGAGAGAGGGGGGGGGGCACCTCTTTCATGCCACATGTACTATATGACCTAGGAACCGCCACAGCTAAACTGTCTGCATAGTGTCAAAACCCTTGCACTGCAGCCATGAAGGATCCCATCAGAACCAGTTTGTTCAAAAGTGGTTTTGCACTTAATACTGAAAAAAAGATGAGAATCTTCAGCTCCATGACTCTGTAACCCATCAATAAAAACTGTGCTGCTTAAAGCATTCCCTTGTATATCAAAGCGAGCAATGTAATGCTAACTGACCTGGCAGGTGTCGCGGAGGTTGCTGATTAGAATCTGTTTTTGTTGAACACAATCCCCGGGGCTCTGAGGCACAGCCAGCCAGCCTGAACCAAACGTCCCGGTGCTTGTCCTGAACGCCGACCGATACCCAGGGCATTTATCATCTGGAGGTCTTGCCGCACTGACTCTCATGGTAAGTCAGGTGGAAAGCTGTGATTGGCAGCAAATAGAGCGAGGGAGCATTTTAAAGACAGCGTTAAATTAACCAGCGTAATGAGGACATAAGCGACTTACAGAAGGTGCCGTCATCTCCTTCATTAAGGTTGATATTTATGAGCATCCATCACAAGTGGAGCAGCCAGCTCTGCCGCTGCAGGTTTATGGAGCATGAGTTGTCACCTTGTTCCAATTATCTGCTACTTTTTAAATGTGCTGAATGTTTAAACTCTAGCAGGAAAGGACACAGAACATCATTACTTGTGGTGCAATGTGACAAAGTCAAAGGAGAATCTTGGCAATATAAGACTTTCTTTTTTTCATCCTAGCAGTAATTAGCTGATTAGAGGAGGAACGCTCTGTGTACGAGAGGGTGCTGGATGGAGCATTACATGCCCTGACTATTGCATGTGTTTGTGCTTTAAATGATGGTGAAGCCCTGTTTCTATTTGGTTGAAAAGCTTTACTTTTTATTTGCTGGCTTCTATTTAAATTTATGAAGCGATGAAGGCTTAAACCCCAGTCAGCACCAGCACATGCTTCTGTTTCTGGCATCCATTATCAGTGATTAACAGGCAACCTGTACAAAGCGAGATTTCTGATACTTACAAGTACTGCCTGGCTTTGATTAAATGTTTCCCTGAAAAGCTTTAAAGTCGCTTTAAATGATTGTAGAAATGAAGCTGCAAATCTCAGTAAATGTGTTTATGGAACACTTTCCATCAAAGTGTTTCACATTAGAAACAAATACACTTCATTAAAGTGAAAACACAAGACTCAGATAGAAGAAATAAGCATTAACGAATCATTTTGGCAAGAAATCAGAGATTGAAGCTCTCCAACACCTACACTTCAGATATCTCGAAGTCCTTTAACTTGCCAGAGTGTCAGCCGAAATCTCCGAGTCCCATAATCTTCCCAACTCTTTCTTGACATTAGGTCAGTCGCTTGAGATTAGACTGAACATGAGTAATTACTTATAGCCTCACATGATGCTTTTTAAGTTAAAGGCCCACTTTTTAACTTTTCAACTTTAAAACTTGGCTTTCGAGTTTCCGCCTGCTGAGTTTCCCTTTGCACATGCGTTACACGCTAGCAAGTTAATAAAAACACACAGTTTGCTTTGAACGCACGCCTGTGGATTCACCAAAGAAATGTTCGAAGACATTATCGAAGGAAGATAGGAAACTAAGAAGAGCTAGAGATAAGACAAGGGTCAGGAATAGACAGTTTTTAACTGTCTGGAGAGGCTCACAGTACAAGTAGGATGCAAGATGGATGCAGAATTAGCCATTGATGCAACACAGACATGAGCTCCGGAAATGCGCATCAACACGCACGCAGGAACGTTCAGACAGTGCGCTCCGATCCAGGAGGCTAAGCTGATCAGCCCTGCATTAGCCCTGCATTAGAACTGGTCTGACACTGTTAGCTTTGTTTGGGAACGACACAAACACACTCACCTCTTATTACAACAGTCTCATGGTTTCATAGAGCAAGCAGACTGTAGTGATGCAGCCAGAGGAGAAGGTGGACTTGAAAAAGCTAAGTGCTAAGAGCTACCTGCTAACCGCTCTGTCATGGAGCTTCTGCTACGTTCATATTTCGGATCTTTCTCTAACATTATTACTGCTCATGGGTTGTAGAGGATTGTGATGTTTATGTAAATACCAGCTGATTCTGCAGCAGACAGAGCTGTCAGAACTTACCACCATGTTAGCCTGCTTACAGCTTTCTACTAGCTGCTGTCTTCAGGTGCATCTGAGCCTTCTGGTCCAGGTATACATCTGCGTTTGCCCACGTCACAGCCTTCTCAGCAAGATATACATCCCCAATAAAATGTCAAAGGGAAAAGAAACTTTGTTCACTCTCTATCTTTTTTCATCCCCTCCGTCAGATCTGTACCCTATTTACAAAACCTCAGATGAATAATGACAAATGAGTAGCATTTTAAATTGACATTTGTCAATTTCTAGTGTCTCGTAGTCTAGTAAATAGCTTAAAGCGGACTGAGCTGGAGACCAGCGCCAGTCAAGCTCAGTGTATAGTCTCTGTTTTGGGAAAAGCAGTTTGTAATGGAAAAGCTGTGGAAGGCAAGCTGAGCTCTGGTGGAGTGAAAATTGCTGTGAGACTGGAGGATGAGTTGACTGAAGGCTGAAGGATGGGCAGCAGGGCTGGCTGAGCAAGAATGAGATCCGGACGTGGAACAGGGTGGAGCAGGCAGGAAGGCAAGTGAGTTGAAACCCACTCTTGTAGACTGACAATCTGGCAGAGACTGGTGTGTGGAGCTGGGGAAATACTTCAGGCGTTGATGAATTGTGACTCGCAAATGTGCAGCAGAGAGAGAGAAAAACAGGGACCAACAAGTAGGTAATGAAGGAATAATATGAGGAAAATGTTAGAAAAGGAGAGGCAATGCCACTATTTTATGACTTATAAACTCTCTGTAGTCAGTTAGCGTGTCATATTTTGTTTTACAGAGTGACATGAAGGAAGTGCAATCATTAGTTTAAAAAACTTGGAGGAAAGAAAATACAATTTTACTAAATTAATGAGTAACAGAGATTTATTTAACAGTGACCAAACTGTTAAATAAACCCATGCTGTATTATTTCTGATGAGCTGGAAGAAGGAAATGAGGCTGTGTAATTATAAAGATGCTTCTTGGCGGAAATTGTCACGGAAGAGTTTGGATCACATTTAGAAGGTTTAAAAAACATTTACAGCTTTACAGTGAGGCTTAAAGTACACCTTACTGTACAGGTCAACAATTTAAATGAATTTAATTTAAAGTGTGTGAGTAACAGTAGATGCATAATAGGAACAGTAACCCTCGGATGGGTGTGATGATACAGTAGTCGTTCTCCAGTACACCAGCATCCTGGACGCTTCATGTCAATGGATGTGTATCAAATAAAACCTTATTACTAAAATAGTACAAAGTGCTTTACATAATAAAAACATTCTTTGTATATTTAACAAGCCGTCACACACCAGAGTGTTTAGTTTAGCAATTTAAAAAAAACACCTCATTATAATTTCCTTAACACACAATTACACGTGCCGGTGCCCACACCACAGTCATGGGGCTGCAGTGTTGGACACCGGCATGGTGGATCCACCTGAAAAAATACTGGAGAGAAAAGTGTTAAATAGTTTAAGTTAATATAAAATTAATCTAAAAACAATAATAACAGATAATAAGAGCAAAAGAATAATAATGATACATGAATGGCTGCAGGAAGTGCATCTTACAGACTTGTACCAGCTTTTCAATTTCCTTTTTCTGCTATAAGTATGTGAAGTAATCAATAACATTCTAGTCATCTGATAAATGCTGCATAATATCTAAGCTCCAAATCATATTATGGTAGAGGAAATGAATACTGTGTGTTTTCTTTTTGGTGTTTTTCATTCAGCCACAGCTCTAATGAGCTTCTTAAGCGATATACCTTCCTGTTCGCAGGGTTATTTAAAAGTCCATTTGATGGCCATTCTTTTTTCTAAATTGCATTAGAGTTAATAGCAGCCATTATTTATCCACACCACTTGTAAGCACCACATATATTTATTTATATAGCAACACCGGAGCCCTGCATATGGTGGTAATGTTGGTGAAACAAGCTGATCTAACAGATTTGCATCTAAAACATGATGCATGATGAGTAATGATGTGTTCTCCTCCAAAGTTTGCTAGAAAGATGACAGTGTGCAGACAGAGCCTGGCAACGTTCCTCTGAAATGAGCTCCTCTTCAGACAAAGGCACAGGTTACACCGTGTTGTACAAAGTACATCGAGTCTTTGTCAATCTAACACTTTGTCTAAGGATGAAAATCAGAATTAAAGTTGGAACACACAAGAAAGAAGAAAAGATGGGGATATTTTATTCAATTCAGGATCTATAATTTGTACGTGAAGGAGCAGGGAAACAGCATGTGGCAGACTGTAATAGTTTGTCTTCCCCTGTGGTTTTATATTTGTCACAAGAAAGGACGCCATCATCCTGAGAGCAGGAGCGGGCCTCAAATAACAGTGATTTTTGAACATTTTCCATGGACTTCAACTTCGTATGTCCTGTCTTTTTCTCTCTGTTTGTTCTTTTAAAATTATGTATGAGGTGCTCATGCAAATGATTGTAGATGTGTTACTTCAACACCAATGGAAGCTGGTTTAAAAAGGAATTAGACATCAGAAAAGCCAGTCAAATTTGCATCAGACTTGTGCTGATGGGCAGTGTTCCTCTTAACACATGCAATTAACAGTAAACTAGTATCTTTCTATATGCATATGAAGAACAGGGAAAGAACTGTAGATCGTTGATAACTTGATATTTCACCTAACTTAGATGAGAACATATATCAATTAGTCGACTTTCTGAACAAAAACTGTAGATGATTTTCACTACGTCCACCACAGAGGGAAGGCATTCAGTGAGATAACCACATTAAAAGGCATTTTACTCACTTTTATTTCAATAACTTCAAAAGAAGAAATAACACGACATATTTTACTTCTCTCCGTTACAACAAGGATGTCCACCATGATGAGTCAGGGTTCTGTTCAGCACCAGAAGCTGCTGCTTCGGTACAGCAATTTTCAGATCTTCGTTTTTCACAAAAGTTGTTTGTAAGGGTACAAATGATAAAGAGTAAGAGTGATAAATAGTTCATGCTATATACTGTGAGAGACTGGAGCCTCACAATACTGCAGCATTAACACACTATATAACAGAATTCAACTTTGGGGCACCACTGCTAGAGTGAAAAATGATATAAATCATTAAGTAAATCTGTCTCTTGCTATTTGTACAGTTCTTGCCTGAACTGACCTTAGAACCACACAAGGAAAGCACAGACAACTACCAGTTCGAATAATATGATATATTTATTAACCATTCTACAAACTACGTGTAAGATAAAATATGAACATTTAAAGCATCAACCAAAGTTTATGTTGCAAAGATGTGTAAAAATGTAGGAACATGAAGCATGCAATAATTCAGCTGTGGTGTTAATTAATTAATAGTCAAGAGAATGAAGAAAAGAAAAGATTTCTAAATGCAACTGAACTAAATTTGATGGGTCGTTAAAGTTGCGCTGTCTTTCACTATTAGTTCTTAAATGTTTTAATGTTAGCTCTGTATTAAAATAAACACATCAAGTAATTTACCTTTCAGCAGAGTTCTCGTTCAAACACTCAGCACAAAAAAAAGAAAACATTATTTCCAGCACATCTGGATGTTATACACTTATAATGGTCATATAACTGGTAGAAAATTGTTTTAGTTAATAATGTTTGTTGGTCTTTCACCACAATGTTACACGAAACAGCTCACAGTCACTTTGATTGTGAGTACGGGGACTTTTATTGGATGAGGCAACTTAAAATGCTGATGAAAATATTTAATTTGAATATAGAATTATTGAGATTCCTGACATACAGCGAGTCTATCGATGTGCTTGACATGACACATGGGCAAATGTGGTTGGCCCACTTTTCCTGCTAGGATGCTTTGTGACTGCTGTGGCACCATGGCCGATTACAGAACTTTACACTGTTTTTATGGGGTCAAATTGACTCCCTTTGACGGTTCTTGGTATAGATGATCATAATCCTTTTATTTGTAACATAGAAGCTCAACATTCACACCATAACAAATATGGTCATTTTAGGAAATATGAAGTATGAGATACACAGGGTAAAATTTAGTGTATCACATGAAGCTACAAAGGGGGAGTGGATGGCCTTACTGTACGATCAGACCAAAAGTGGCAAAAGCAGCAAGGATGCCCGAGGCAACGCATCAAAGTGGGCAGCTTCCAAAGCGGTAAAACATTTTGGCCTCTTTAGCCGCGCTTCACATGACTGACGTTAAAGTTAAATAACCTAATTACCTAATTACTCAGAAGCCGATTAGCATGCATACCTGCGGATTGAGATGTTACAGCTGAGGTGTGGCGATGAGCCGCATTTGCACCCGTGTGTGTCTATGGGCCTAAAGAAAAATACCCTGAAGCAGGAAAAAGTGTGTTCTAGCAACCAGAGTTACACGTCGTGTTCTTTAGAGCCCGCTCCATCGAGGGACACCTGTATCTAGTGCCCTTTGGTCACTTTTGACGCTTTGGCCGCAAAAGCGCTCTCCGCTCAAAACACCTGGTTCTCATTGGAAATGTATTAACTTCCGGCGTCCTTGCCGCTTTTTGCACGTTTTGTCTGAACGCGCATTTAGGGGGAGTGTATGGACTAGCGGTTAGCGTCGCAGGCTTTAATTGGGGCGGACCGGGCTTGATTCTGGGATGCGGATCCTAGGTGATCCACTTCGGACCCCTGAGCAAGGTCCTTAACCCCCACCCGTTGTGCTATAAACTGGCTGCCCACTGCTGTCCGGAGCTAATTTGTTATTTGGTTCTAATTGTTCCTCTACAGATGGGTTAAATGCAGATGTTTGAATTTATTAATATAGTAACTTACAAAAAAAAAAAAAGTTAATTGGGTAAAAATGACCCGTGGCAGTTCTTCCGGGAGTGTGACTTTGAATTCTCAATTAACTCATAATTATCATGATTCAAAATAGGAATGGGCGATATGGAAAAAGTATTATATCACGTTTTTTTGTCATAAAATCACGATTTCGATTTTACCATGATCTTACATGTTTGAGACTGGTCAGTGCGACCAGAAAATTTCTGTATGTAAAGCAATCCTATAGGGGGGAAAAAGTCAATTTAGGTCAAAGAAACTTTCTGAACAGATTTTAGTATAACTAGTTGCAATTCTGCTAACATGTAGAAAGAACAAAAACATACTAAAACGCCCATTTATGCATTTAAATAGACACATCAGTTTCAAACATCCACATGCGTGGCTGTACTCACCAGAGATACACTGTTTGTATATCAGCTTCATCATGCCTCCATGTGTTTTATGTTTCTATGGTCGGCCACCACCAGGGGGCAGTGCTGAGTTAATAATTAACCCTGCGATCCAACGTCCGTTTCAGATGCTCTCAACGGCGGTAATGCTCTGCTATAAAGTTGATTTTAACCACCCAACACATCCTGAACACTAGCAAAGCTTTATTTTAAAGCTTGTGCAATTTCTACAGTTTTTTTCCTCGTCATCGTTCTTCTTCTAGTTTTTTTCCCCTTCCCGTTCTTCTTCTCTTCTTCCATGAGTTCTTTCTGCTCCGCACTGCCACCTTGTTTTCCGGTGGTATTACTACGCCTTCTGCTTCGAGTGACTGATGGTTTTGTCGGCGCATCATTGACATAGAACTGCAACATATAGAATGTGACCTAAACGATCTATACAATCTCCTCATTTTTGCAGATCGTCTACCCACTCTAATCGTTCACGATCTAATATCGTCATATCGCACACCGTTAATTCAAAATAAATGTTGAATTGTAATAGGCCTATTTAAAAAACCTGCAATCATATTTCACATGATACCATGAACTTTACCAGTACTTTTAAGCTGGCTTTCACAATTTTAATGTGAACTGAAAGCCAAACAGATAAATGTAAATTTCTTTACTTGATTGAGTTTTCTTGTGTGAAATATTTTGGAATTTTCTGTTTCGCCAGCTTTGGACATGAGGTTGAGAGAAGTCTGACAGGAAGCTATGCTAAGCTAGCAACCCCAGATTATGTTGTTTATGTGACAGCAGTTCAACTGAACCCTGTATAAAGTCAAATTTACACCATGTCTCTTCTGCATGAGTTGGTTGTCTATTTTATTTACTGGAGAACGTTCAATGTTGCTCTGTGTTGCAGCGTGTAAAGTAATGAAGCAGCCCAACTCATTTTTCTGCCAGTCTATTTCTAAAATGTCAAACAAGTTAAAATTTTAAGGTTGAACTCTGAAAAGCACCAGTACTTACCATGTTTTACATCTTCCCAAAAAGAGTGACACATCCCCTGATGTGCAAATCCTGTGTTACCATATGAACGGAGGATTTTAACAGAACATATTTATTTGGAATTAGTAGGCCCATAAATGTCTTGTTATTTTTTTAAAAATTATTTAATGATAAAATGTTGTATATAAACATAACAAGTATAGTAGTGGTATGAAAAGTAAAAGAAAAAGCCCACGTGGTCGCATTATAACACACATCCATCTGTCCAACAGGAGATAATGTCAGCATATTATTTCCATTCATTTACCTCCATGTCTGCTAGTTCTGTGTGTGGGTCCTCTCTACACCTGCATCCATTCATTTACCCATTTAACAAGGACAACATTGATTGAGAGAGGTGGAGAGAGGGCAGATTCAATTTCAAGGGACAGAATTGGATTTGATAGGGTGGGGAGGTGTGGGGGGTTGGACATAATGGCTTTCATGGGCTTTTACAGGACTGAATAGCTTAGCTGGAGCTTCCTTGATGGGATTGAGGTGTTATTCTCAGAAGGATCCCAGGGATGGCAGGAGCACAAACATCCTGTTCCTCTTTGTCCCACCCCACAGTGCTCACTGTGCCTTAAAGGAAGGGACCACGGGACACCATGTAGGGCAAGGACTTAGTCACAGACTGCAAAAAAATGTTTAAATTCAAAGTTACAGTCCAGCAATCTTAAAGATCTGACTTTTCAAGACTGTTCTATGATCGATGAGCTGCCACGATGAACAATAGCTGAAAACTGGGCCCAGCACTCGCCAAACTGACAAAAGAAAAGAGAAAATATGGGTAACCTGCGGTGAATTGTCATTAAAAACGGTGGCATGTTGATGCCAGTACAATGGCTGTTTTTGTGAATACCAGAATCCAGGCCTTGTGGCTGAGATAAGATGCATTCAGACTCTGCAGCTACAATTTAGGTAATCAGCCCCCTCCTAATTCCTCTCTACTTGTTCCACTCAGATTTCATTCATCTGAAAATTGCTCTGAGGAGAACAGGTTTGCTCTAAAGGGGGTGGAGAGGATTGGGCTCTGTGAATATTTTTCTTTTCGGCGATGTTTTTTCTTTGATGAATGGGGACTTCAAAGAACAGTCCACTGAGCTTTCTTTTTAAATTTGCAAGGAGTTCCAGTTGCACTGCTGTTAGTAAAACAAAATTAACGTGAATGCTTTTTTCCCTGCTAAACTGTGCATCCAACTGCAAACAACTTTGTTTTGTTTCTGCCCGACTGCCTTTTGTTTACTTTCGTGTTGTTTCTCTAAGAGAAACACTCGGCATGGTGAAGTGACTCAAGCGTTTTTCTTTGCAGGCGCTCCAGTCGCTCAATCTGATAGCTTGGCTTCAGCGCAGGGCACCCTCCCACACTTCATCCAGGAGCCAGAGGATGCCTACATTGTTAAAAGCAACCCAATCAAACTACGCTGTCGTGCCACACCCGCCTTACAGATCTTCTTCAAATGCAATGGGGAATGGGTGCACCAGAATGAACACTCATCCAAGGAGTATAAGGACCTCAATACCGGTAAGATTCACTTATTGTCACCTCTTTCCAAACATTTTTTTTTCCCATTACCATCAACATAAGTCTATCACATGAAGACGGAAACAATCATTTTTAATTCTTATAAGAAAGTGGGCATTGTGTGTATCATTGAAGTAGGTGTTAACCAGACAACACCAGGACCAGACTCTTTCTGTTGTCAATAATGAGTCCTCTTTTATCTGTTGAATGTTGGGGAGCAAGACACAGTCACTGAACAGATGGACTGAGACTAAAAGGGATTCAGCTTTTTCCTGATCCCTTTCCTCATTTCTGCATCAGCTGCAGTTGAGACTGTTAAAAAAAGACTTCCTTTAATCTGCAGCATGATTTCCATTAACATGGTTGGTTCACATTTAGAAAATAGAAAAAGGAAATAAACTGAGAAAAAAAACATAAAAATTTTTCATGTCCTTGTTAGCCTGTTTTGAATAAGACTAAAGTTCAGGATTGAGTCAGGTCTGACCTTGCAAATGGCAGAACAGTAAACTCCCCTGACCGACTGGGGTTTTTACAGATATGATCAAATATCCCAGATAAATATTCAAGTCTTTACATTAAACAGGAATTTTCTCCAATTTCCTTTTGTGGATATCCATGACAGTCAATCTTCTTTTTCTGCAAGTGGTTTGTTTCTAGTTAGACATTTTACTACCAACATAACCTTTACCAAAGATGTCCAGCTCCAGTCCTCAAGGCTGCATCCTGCAGGTTTCAGATGTCTCCTTGCTCCAACACCTAACTCAACTTAAATGGCTTTCCTCCACAGACTGTTTCAGGTTTTACCCAAACATGTTGACCCATTTATCTGATTCAGTTGTGCTGCAGCAGGACAGCAGCCCTTGATATACCTTCTCTGGAATCCCCTGCCATATACTATTGAGGCAACATAATGCAACCATGTTCTTTCACTTCATCAATCAGTGGAAACTGTAAAAAGTCCAATTCCCCTTGTGTGTGTGTGAAATGAGAAAAAAAGAAAATTCTGATTTGCTTTGCTCATTACAGGAAAAATGTCCACCTCATTGATGGACACAGACTAATTTCATTGCAACATTTATTTAAATCTTTTTTTCTCGAGCCAAAGTTGTGAGGTATAATGGTGACATTGCATGCACTGGTTCTACCAATACACTGATGATGTAACTATTTTTAGTCAAGTCCTACAGTCCCTGTAATGAATTCCAAGTTGAAGGTGCTGCAACACCTAAAGCTTATTAAAATTTCAGTCAGGACTCTGGGAATACAGTTATAGAAAGTGCCACTTGTGCTCAAAGCGTAATGATAACTGTTTTTTTGAGAAATAACTTATCCAAGAAGAGCCAAGAGCATCATCTGAATGCAAACTCATATGAAGCTCAGTCACATGTTCATACATCTGCAGGCCTCCTGAGAGATATTTGAAATATTTCTTATAAAACACTATTTCTACACATCAGATCCAATCAAATTCATGAAAAAACTCTGAAGAACATCTATATTCCACATCAATGCTGGCAAGACGCCGGGACTTATTTCCTCATATTGTCCTGTTGTGTTGCTGGTAGAATTTAGCAGTAGTGTCTTTGAGAATTCAAAGACAACGTCCTTGTTGCATCATTCTCTGCTTATGAAAGCGAAGTTAGCAAGTTCAAAAGCCACGAGTCCGGGCCCAGTATCTAGTCTTTAGTTTGAGACATTGATCTGTGGAGAAAGTAAGGAAGCTGAAACCTCTTGCTGGGAAAAGGTTTAATGGATTGCATCCCCCATGGGTGATAATATATGACAAGGAAGAGTCACACCTATTTAGAAGATCCAATGATCGAATAATCAATCAATGATAGAAGGTAGCAGGTTTTTGAACTAGCGACTGCCATCTATTGGTATCAGTGAAATTACAGCCTCCATGGTAAGTTCTTGCATGACATGAGATGAAAGGTAGATGCAAGAATGTTTGAGGGAGAAAATGTTAATTAAGTCATATAAACATAGGCCTAATGATAATGATAAATAACTGATAACAATATTTGGGTTAGCACGGAATTCACTGGAGAATGTCAAACATGAGTGTGTTTACGTTTTGTAGGTTACACTTTTACGGCTTATATATCATATAGTCATCAAACTCTCACACTCCAACATCATCTCCAGCATATTATTCTGTGCTCCATTTTCATTAGATACTATTTTTGCCTTTTACTGTACTTACACAGTACTTCTGCTTCTCCACCTGCTAGTAGTAACAGGTAAAAGTATTGAAGAGAGCTGACTTGCTAACAAACAAATATGCTACAACTTTTCCGACATATATAATTGCTTCATATCTTGCTTAATGATTTGCAGCACAACTGCATCTGTGATCTCTTTCTACTTGGATCCTGTCTCATCTACTGAAACATGATTCGTCTTGGATATGATTCCTCTAATATTGGTAATGTCTTAATGGGAATTTGTAAGCTGAAGCTTTCCTGTGCATCTTATGTACAGCAGCAATTCTCCTGTGGTTTTAGGCACAGCTGAGAATCAGTCGTAGGTAACAGCACAATTAACTGTAGATCTGTCAGTGCTTTCAGACAGACACCGTTCTGGTTGTGGGGTCTCAGAACCTCAGGGATTTCTGGTGAATCAGCCGTGCTTTCACCAGTTTAACAGGAAAAAGTGGGCTCTATGGAGGTAAACATAAACATCTTGGAAATTTGGTCAAAAAAGTTGATGATTAAATCATCAGGCTCCATTACTGTATAACTTACAGTTTCCAAAGTAAACAATGGATTCAGACGACCGAGAGAGTTTTACACGCTGACTCAGCTGACTGCAATCGTTTCTCCAACTTGGAAGCAATAAATCGGTTGTTATGCCATCTCTGGAATAAACAACTTTTAAATTAATTCACTAATGTGTTGTTACTGAGTCTGAAAAAAACAAACCAGCTCTTACTAAATAATAACACTGTACCATCTTGAGAACTTGCTCTTCTGTTCTAACTGTCGGGTTACTTTTGCTTTGGATGTGCGCGCGTTTGTGTGTATCTCTAGCACACTGCTACTTTTAGAAGCCCAAGGGAAGTTTTTGCATGGCATATTAAAGGGGAGAAAAACCCAATTTTTCCATAAAAACTAATTGTGATGAATGGACAATTCAAGTTCATAATATTATAGTCCGGACCCACATAAACCTCTCCCTTTCTCCATCATGTTTAGTTACTAATGTCAGGTTTGGAGGAGATCACATCGTTAGCTGAGTCAAAGCTTTCAAACGATACCAAACATGACAGGGGGCCACCAGTGTGCACTTTAGTTTTTAAAGAAATGTGTTTGCGAGTTCAGACCAAATTTTATAAAATAAACAGCTAAATTGTTTATTTTTGACATTTTCTTTTCAGTAGTCTAAAAATAAATATGTTAAGAAAAAATCTCTAAATTGACCAAGTAAGGAAAAAACTGTTTTTACCAGTCGCATCACACTTATAAAGTGCTTGGCTTTTTATTCTTTGTTTGTTCAGGATGTTTTGTTCTTTTCAATTTAGAACAGATCTTAGATGATTTATTGATGCACCTCTTCCTTCTGCATAAAGACGATTTCAGGTCTTGACCGCCGCTGCTTAGACCAGCCGTCAAGAAGACTCTCAGTGTGGCCTCAGATAGTTTAAGCCTAAAAGCCAACAAAGCAGCAGCTTCAGTAATCATGGCAAAGTCAGGCCATATGCACAGAATACGGCATGAGCTTATAAGCTCCTTGCAGTGTTAGATGGAGGGGGATGTACTGCACCACATCAGCACAAATTCAGCCCAGATCCCAGAAGAATGATTTTCAATTGCTCTTCACTTAGGATCACATGTCCTGAAAGAGTTTCATCAGTATGAATATAGAAAACAGTGCACTTGTTCACCATTTTTTATCTGCTGTAGATCTGATTACGAAAAAAACAAAAAACAAACTTGACCAAAGAAAGATTCTTCAAATCTGGTGTTTCCATCACATCACTTTGGGAGAAAAAATAGCCTTTTACTTGAGATGGATATGCTGCGGTGAAGCAGTCGGTGTAAAGGAAGCAGATGCTTCCACTTTGCTGTAACCTGTGAGTTTTTAGATTACTGTTCTAACAGGTTAAATTTTGCAATTTATAATAGCACTTTTTTATATTTCATCGTGTTCCTATTTGGATATTTGGTGATAGGTAAGCCAAAGTGGCCACAAGATCAGGGATTTTTTTTAAAACACCTACCTAACCAATAAAAATCATGTCTGCAGTTCACAGATTACAACCAACATGCTGACTTAAGCCAAAACTAAAGGTCTGGATCTAGCAAACAGACATTCAGAGTGCTGACAAAAGCAAAAGTCCAGTTTTTCTGTTATGGTTGTTTTATGGAGCAATGTTCTCATTAGGGGCTGCGCGGTGGTGTAGTGGTTAGCACTGAGCCTCACAGTGAGAAGGCCACGGGTTCAAGTCCCAAGTTGGTCTGATTCTGGCTGAGGAGGGGTTTGACACTGTGGCCTTCCTGTGTGGAGTTTGCATGTTCTCCCCGTGTATGCGTG
>JAVQJG010215058.1:0-17333 GCA_036024015.1 Craterocephalus amniculus
AAAACAAGATAATTCAACTGAGTCAGACTACATTATTTCAGTGTAAAAAGAGGCCAAAGTTCACCCAGGGCTCTAGAAAAGTTATTTATTTTTTTAATTAAAGCTGGAGTTCTGTAAAAAGGGACGGTGATTCTGTTATTAAGCTCTTTTTTTTCTGCCGTTTTGCATTTTTAGCACACCATGGCAGAGCAGGACCCCACACCAGAGCAGCTGGCAGCCATTGCAGCAGCCAACGAGGAGAGCGAAGGCTCCATCAACTACAAGCCTCCGGCCCAGAAGAGCCTACAGGAGATCCAGGAGCTGGACAAAGACGACGAGAGCCTGCGGAAGTACAAGGAGGCGCTGCTGGGAAAAGTGGACGTGGTGGCAGGTCGGTGCTGCTTCCGCCTGACGATAAACGTTTCTGCCCATCAGCCAGAAAAGCAGGAAGGAGGAAACAGTTATTTGATTTATTTTTCTTTCATCACCAGAGATGGAAAATAAAGATGAGATGTGGGTTTGCTTTTTGTTGCTGTGACATACTTCCCAAAAGTTGGCCCAGTTGTTGCTCTGCGTGTTTGCTCTAACAATAATACAGGGTATCGAACGTCAGCTGTTTGTTGTGAAAACAGTTCAGCTAGTATTGAACACTGGGAGCTAGTTCCTGCATGCACAAGCAGCTTTTAGAAAAAAAGAATCCCTCTGCAGGTTTTAGAGGAAAATTACATTTACATAAAAATGCAGAAACCCCATTAAAGCAAAATAAAACATCTTTTTTTTCCCTTCCTGGTGTGTTATTGAGTGTAGTGATGCCAATTCTTCACAAATTAGACAAAAAAATCACCTTTTTTCCCTCCACATCAATGCTTCTGTTGATTTTCTTTTAATTTAATTTAGACAAACATCAGCAAAGCACCTTTTTTTGTTGTAACACTGAACTGTCGCGCTCGTAGATCCCACCGCCCCGAACATCCAGGTGACGCGGATGACTCTGTTGTGCGAAACAGCGCCCGCGCCTCTGATCCTCGACCTGCAGGGTGAGTCCAGCTTTAGATTTTTCAGCGAAGTGAAAAGCCGCTCTTCTAAACCTGAATGAGTCTCTCAGTAACGTTACTTTGCTTCAGAGGCGTAATCACTTCCAGCCATGTGTGTAAATAGAAACCAAATGACCTGCTGGGTCATTAGTCCGCTAATTAGTAATGACATGATTCCTGTGCAAGTGGGTTAATGAGCCATTTCCTGACGGCGCTCGCTGTCCCCTCACCGTGGTCACACTGGGCCACAGCCGAGGAGATGCTCACTGGGAGCTCTGCACCCCCTGGTGGGCGGCGTTGTTACTGCTTTTTATCAAAGGAAACCAGGATGCTCACTCTGCCTTCTGTATTATTTCATATGAACCAGGAGACCTGGAGAACTTTAAGAAGAACCCTTTTACGCTGAAGGAGGGAGTTGAATACAGAATAAAGATCAATTTCAAGGTCAGAGTCTTCCTTTTTTGCTTGTTCCTGCATGTTCTAGTCGTCATTGTGAAGCTGGACGTAACTCTTGTTAACTTTTACAGGTGAACAAGGACATTGTGTCGGGCCTGAAGTACATCCAGCAATCATTCAGGAAAGGAGTTAAAGGTGAGGCCCGCCCGTTTTTTCTTAACTGCACTACTTCATGCCGCTTCAGACTCCGAGTATCATCGTCTTACTTTGCTGCTGATTGTAGTGAATGTCGGTGCATCATGTTTGCAAATATGAGGCTTTAGCCGGTTAGCTTAGCTTAGTGTAACCCCAGACATAAGGAAAGAAGCTTTTCTGGCTGTGCTCATAGCTCCCCTGCTGAGCTCACCTTTATTGTTTGGCATGATGAAATGGTGAGCGGTGGTTTTACCAGTTGGTTGGGATGGGATGTGTAACTTCCTGGAGTCGCAAACAGTCCAGCACGTTGATTTCACGCTTATTACACAAGCAGTCAGGCAAGCCCAGTTCCTCTTTCACTCTGTTTTCAACTTACTGAGAGTTTGGTAGTTTTTTTAAGTTGCTCTATGCAAAGATTTGAAGTTACTTTTAACAAATCAGCTTTAAATTTAAAAAAAAGAAGAGAAACACAAAGATGCCCAAGCCATGTAGATACTGTGGGTTGTTTATCTTTATTTTTGGTTGTGTGACCAAATATTGGGTAATTTTAATCTATAATGGCATTTAGCCGTATTTCACATCTCTTATCATCATTTTATGTCACTTTGTGGTCATTTTGCCTTTCTTCATGTTATCTATACAGGGTTTTATGCTAACTGGTCTTTTTTTTTTTTTGCTTTCATTTAGCTCCCCCCTATTTTAGGCCTGCTCTTGCACATTTTTTCCTGTTGGGGATGTAAACTGTTTGTTTATATACAGTAACTGGGTTTTAATTTTGGACTGTATAAATACGTGTTTGGGATAAAATCACAGGTCGTGTGACTCATTTGGTCCCTGTTTGGAACAGAGCCAGAGTAATCTGCAACAACAACTAACACTGGCTTCTAAACAAATCCTGATGTGTCACACGCTCTGCAGCGACCACAAACCGGAGGAGGAACAACTCACGCTCTGTGGAATTAAAGTCTGGATTTTTAGCCAATCCGTGTGTAGAAATGATATTTTATCCTCCCTGAATTACTCTTAGTTTGATCCCGGTCAGAACTGGTGAACGGCTTTGAGTCTTGAAGTGAATCTTTTTTTCTTTCCTCCGTTTTAATCTGTAGTGGATAAGACGGAGTACATGGTTGGCAGCTACGGGCCCAGACCAGGCCAGGAGTACGAGTTCCTCACCACCATGGAGGAGTCGCCCAAAGGGATGCTGGCCCGCGGCACCTACAACATCAAGTCTAAATTCACAGACGACGACAAGCACGACCACCTGTCCTGGGAGTGGAGCCTCGCTATCAAGAAAGACTGGAAAGACTGACTCCTCCCTCGCCCGCTCCCCCGTCAGCATCCTCCTCCGCTCTGTCCTGTTTTCTCCTTCTTCCTACAGTCATTCCATGATTTTTCTTGTTCTGTTTTTGTTTGTTTTTTTTACCCTTCAAGCTTTTGCTCTCTCCGTCCTTCAGTCTTTTTTCGTTTCATTTCAATCACGTCATTCCTCTCATCATAATGCTTCGTGTTTGCATCCGCCTTTTCTGAGAAGTATTAAATCCTCCAAACACGGAGAAAGCAAACGATATGCACAATCCTGAAATTTTTTTTCACTTCTAAATTGTTTATAAACGTAAGAAAACAAAAAAAAAATCTGTGAAGAAGAATTAGCTGTACGTAATTTCCTCCACCTTTCCTTTCATTCCTTCCTTTTCTGGTCGTTTTGTATTAACCACAATCTGCCTTGGATAAGGTCGTGCAGGAAGCTGCAGTGCTGCGTGTACGTACGCGGCGGTCACTGACCAATCATTGCTGGACACAACTCTTGCTAAAGCCTTTGAGCTGATTATTTGTACTTGGGTCTTGTTAAATTATTTGGAACTAAGGCCAGCTCTTTTTTTCCAAATAGTTTCGCTCCCAGGCTGAGCTCCGCTGAGAGAACAGGGGGAAACAGTTACCTCTAACCCTTTGTGAACCCCTGGCTTTAGCTTCGGCCGGTCCTCTCCTGATCAGGGTATTCTGGTAGTTTTATGTGCAGCCACGTGGCCTTAACTATTACGAATAAATAGACAACTTAGTGGAGCCATTTGCCTTCAGAATAAATATATGTGAGCCTATTTTAACACAACTTGTAATACGGGGACAGGGAATCGGGACCGAGGACTTCCAATGTCTATACTTCAGGTTTGATTACTTATAAAAGCCATTGCATACTGGTGTTGGATAACAGCTCACCACCTTCATCCCAGTGCTCGTAGTGGTTTTTAAAATCTAATAAGTGAACTCTAAGAGTCCAGTTTGTTGTCGCGGCGTCTCTGTGGACGCCGCAGCTCCTTCTTGAACTGAACACAGGGACTGTTAACCCGCTCAGTGTCCGTAAAGTTAAAGTCTCCACTCACTGTGCCTCCAGACTGGTCACTGAGGTGAAACGGTCTGTATTTAACTCTTGGGATCACTCTAAGAACTGCAGTCTTCAACCAGACACCAGTGGTTATTAACACACATCCTGCCATAATCAAAGTGGTTGCTTCTTTTTATACACTCCGTAAATAAAAACATGATGTCCGTCTGGCTTCGGTCGGCTCCGACGCTTCATGGACTGATGGTTTTTCTTGGTGAGCAGAGTTTGGCTCTGTGCTATTTGTTACCTACAGTTTACTGTTGTCCTGTGTTCACATTAAAGTGTTCAGACTGGGATTGTGTGTGTGTGTTTTCATTTTATACAGACTGGTTATGACCAATCAAATGGCATTTAATTATTTAAAAGTCTTATTTAAAAGAGCCATACAGTGAGACTGATTCTTACATAATTCACCTCGAGTGCCATCAATTTAAATCACCAGTAATTACCGGATTCCAATCAGCCAATAAGCGCGTTCCCCTAGGCATCCGGAAGTTAACCCCATTGGCCAAGACAGTGTGTCACGCCGAAGCTAAAAATTAGCCGCTTCGCTAACTAGAATGTCCTGGAATCAATGAGTCATTTATTTTTATGGACATAATATACTGCATAGAAACCATTTTCATTGAAAGAGTGAAATTATAAACACAATAGAATATATTTCTGAATCAGAAAAAACACTTTCTGATCAAAAGCCTGTAATTTATTTTCTACTTTTTTAAAGACATTTTGCATTAAGTGTTAATAAATAATACATGCTACAAACTTTAATAGCCAAAATTTAACTTTCAGTCATTGTTTGGCTTTATCAGTGCTTAAAGTAAACAATAGACATGGCAACAGTGCATTTCATCAGTTAATCTCAGTTACGAACACATCACAACACTTTCTGTTCCAGTTAGCAGCCGCGCGCACTTGGAGGCATTTTAGAAACCAGAGCAGAGCAATCTATGCTCCACAAAGTCACACACATTTGGCAGTTTAATATTCATAAGTAGCTTCCTTCTCAAAGAGAAAAAAATAAAGAAAAAATCCACCTTGCAGTGAGGATTGCTCACATAAACTGAGGTAAGGTGCATTAGTTGCGGCTTATTTGTGAGTCTTCCTGTTCTTGCTGGAGCTCATGTCGCTCTTCGTCTTCTGCAGCCGGGAGAAGATCTCCTTGAACAGCGCCTTGTACTCCGGCGTGTTCTGGCTCAGCCGCTTGTCCACCTGCTCCACCTGCCTGCTGATCCCCTCCAGCGCCTCCGGGGTGGAGGGCGTCTGCGGCGGCGTGAGAGGCGCGACGGCCGCCCCGGACGTTGACGGCTCCCCTGACGTCATCACGCTGTACTCCTTCATGGACGGGTCCCTGGACACGGGGCGCGAGGTCTGCACTCCGGCGTGGCACAGGCTCTCCTCGTGCCGCCTGCACTTCCCCAGCAGCTCCTCGTACTTCTCCAGCAGCGCGTGGTACTGCTCGTCCACCTCGCGCAGGATGGACATGCCCCGTTTGCGCGTGCCGTTGGCGTGCAGGGCGTAGCTGCCCTGCCGCCTGCCTGAGGAAGCAGATATGGCGTTCAGGGCCGTGTCGCTGCAGCTTTTCCTCACCGGGCCTCCCTGCTGCCCCGCTCCGCCGGAGTCCCCAGCATCTCCCTCGCCTCCCTCCTCCAGCCCTCCTCCCTCCTCCGGGGTGTCCGTCTCGGGGCCGTTACTAAGCAGCGTCTCGAAGCCGTCTTCCATGTCCCCGATCAGGGACATTTTGGACTTCCGGATCTGCTGCATCTCCTGCAGCTCGGCTTCCAGCTCCTGGACGCGCAACTGGCAGCCCTCGGCGCCCAGGAGCCGCTGCTCCAGCCGCTCGAACTCCTGCAGCACGGCGGCGCACTCCCTCTCTGCGCCCTCGCGCTTGCACCGCTCCGAGGCCATGGCCGCGTGCAGGGAGGACACGATGTCTCGCAGTCGCTCGTTTTCCTCGTCCAGAGGCCGTCGCTCCACCAGATCCACACTTCCAGGGTTGGCCAGCAAGAAACCATCTTCATACCTAAAACCAAAGTGTCATATCACCGTTTTAGTGGCAAAAAAAAATCCCCTCAACCAGTAAAATATCCCAGTAGGGCAGAGATGGGAGGTGTGGGCGATTGAAAGGTGACCAGTTAACAACCTGGGAGCGGTGCAGAGCTCCTTGAGGCAGGGGAAGGAGTGCACGGTCTTACGACGCTCCTTCTTCTCTCTGCGCACTCTCAGCTCCTCCAGAGTCCGCAGCTCCTCCACCCGAGCCGTGAGACTGTCCACCTGATTCTGTAAGGTCTCCATGGTCCCTGTCAGCCTGCACGCGCGCACACAGACACACACACACCAATGTCTGATCTGTGCTTGGTTTATTAAACAGAATCAATAAAAGATATAATGATAAATGAATAAAACAACAAAAACAAGAATAAAATAAAAAATAAAACAATACATAAATGAAAAAAAATAAAAAATGAGAATAAAAAAAGAAAATTTAAAAAAATGAAAAATGAAACAAATAAAAGAACAAAATATACACCAAAAAAATAATAAAAAGTATAATAAAAACAAAAAATAAAAACAATATAAAAAATTAAAAAAAACAAATCAATACCAACGCAGGATGATGATTTATGACATCACAAGCTATTTTCAAACAACCAGATTGAGAAGCCCCTTCCAAAAGGGAAGAGGTGGTTGAATCACAGTGGTATGAAGGGTATTATTAGAGCAGACCAACACTTTCTGTGCCGTTCGCGGCTCACCTGTCTATCTTCTGCTGCGAAGCCTTGCTCTCCAGCACCAGCTTCTCATTGGTGATTTCCAGCTCTCTGGCAGTAACATCCAGCTGCTCGTACACCTTCGCATGCTGCTCATTCATGTCCCTCAACATTTCCAGCTGCTTAGACAGGTACTTCAAGAGAAAAACAAAAAAAAATCTTTTATATCAAAATGAAAGGATTAGTGAGGAGATTTTCCAGCCAAGGTGACTGAAGTGTTCAAATTCAGCACAGGTGATGCAAATATTAAATATATCTAGTTTTATATGATTCATTTGAGACTACAGAAGGACAAACAGTCTGAAATGATGGAGCTGAGAGGTACATGGAGGGAAAAATACAAAAAAGGTGGGGGACAAATAATCTGACTGTTCCCAGAGGGCTGTTAATTGCAAAATATTGTTTATGCAACTAAATCTGTCAAAGGTGAGCTTAGCAGATAATAAAGTGTGCATTTTTAGATGAATGCCTCACACATAATGCAGCTTACAATCACAACTGATTTGATTTTAGGTAGTTTGCAGCTGAACACTCCTACTGCAAAACTTCTCATTAATAAGGAGTGCTATTTAATTGGTTAATTTTAAAGACAATTTATGCAAGTGCTGAAAAAAGGTTCAATAAAATCTGGTGAACAAGGAGTGACTGAGGATAAGGCTTGAAGAGCATCACAAAAACTACTCATCGTGTCTCTAAGCTTAGATAGTTTGGTCTTTAAATGATATATAACGAATAAAAGGTTTAAAAACTTGACAAAAACTCAAACTGAGACGAGAATGACGCAGAATATTTCCTGCTTTTTTGCACAGTTCTGGTTCTCTCTGTAATGTTTTCCCCCGTTATACCCTCAACAATACAAACAGACAATCAGACGATGATGATGATGATGATGATGTCATACACACCACATGTACATCTGTTGGACTGCGTGTGCAGAACAACAAACCCTGATCTACAAACATACCTCTATCTCTTGCCCCTGCTCCTCATTGTTGATGTACATCTGTTGAAGGGAGTCCTCCAGCTCCTTGTTCCGCTCCAGGAGAGTCTTCCCGAGCTCTGCTGCTAAATGCAGGTCTGAGATGGACACAGATAAACAGAAATGAGAGCAGGAAGCGCTCAGGGCAGCTTTTGAAATATGACAGTGTAGAAAGGATCAGAAAATATTTATTTGATGGGATTATGGCTCCCGTCTGTTGGAGCCATAATCCAACTTTTTTGTTAGATTTTTTGTTTATTTACTTTGTTTCATGATTAGGTTTACGACCATATCTGAATATGATGACTTTTGATGAGTGTGAGGTGCATAGCATAGATGTCAGCCCAGGTAATGTGCAGGGGCTGGCTGAATGGGAGGAAAAACTGTTTTAGGCATTAACCTTATTTATACAGAATGGTGTTTCTTTGCTGGGAATGAACTGAATGAGGAATAGAAACCTGCTAAAACGGCCAAATGTATAGTCCTCATTGGAAGACTACACTGTCTTTGATTTATCCTTTTAAATTATGTGAAATGCAATTAGCACATAAAACACCATCGTGGCTCCATAGAGGAGAAATTCTGGCTGCTCAACTTGCCTGTTTCCAGGAAATATTACATTTAAAAAGCCAAAAAGTCTTAAAAGCCTTAATTTTTCCTCTAGCAGACATGAGGAATGACTCTATTTCATTACGTCTCACATGTGACGTGTCTGATTACGAACAGTGCAGCTCTGATTGTATGAAGACAAACAAACCGAGCACACCGGGAGCTTAAGCAATGAGAAGACTACAGGGAACATTTTCACAGCTGCCGATACTTGGCAAGCTTTGAAACGTAAATTATTCATCTCCCCGGCTGAAACTTGACTAAAAAGGAGGAAGAGGAGGAGGATTGTGTCCAATGTGCATATTCAGCCCACGGAGGAGTGAAAAGACAAGAAACAGGGAGGCTTTGACAACCGTTACAGGACATGAATGTGGTGTTTCATCACAGCAGCCGGTCAGCAATAACAGCAATACACACACACTCACACAATCGCTGGTGTACGAAATGAATGAAAAGGGTTTAATATGATTAACTGCTGATTTATGGTAATCCAGCACTCCTGATCTGAAAAGCTTTATTAGTTTACGCTCTGTTGAGGAAGAGGCTGCAATTTCCTGTTTACCCTCCTAAAAAAAAACCGAGCGCTAAAGAGTCGAGTGGAAGTGGATGAGGAGAAAGCGCAGCAGGCCTTCGCCCTAAGGTCTAACCGGTCCATGGCGCTGCTTTCTGCTGCTGCGGCTGACACGTGCCAAATTATGTAACCCCTGAATTATGTGCAGGAGGCTGGCCTGAGGAGGAAAAATAAAAGCATCACACATCGCTCCGGTGCGTCGCTCCTCTCT
The DNA here is from genome assembly GCA_036024015.1 of Craterocephalus amniculus. NCBI lineage: Eukaryota > Metazoa > Chordata > Actinopteri > Atheriniformes > Atherinidae > Craterocephalus > Craterocephalus amniculus. The sequence continues at coordinate 9,126 of JAVQJG010215058.1, forward strand.
GCACATCCTTCCATCCCTGCCACGCTCCGAGACGCGTCACCACCACCGACACACTTCTGATGTTTGCAGGTTTTAATGAACCTGTGGGGTCAGCAACCGGCAGAGAAGGCAGCATAGAGGTTGCATAACAGCATCACTTCTGGGGTAAAAGAATAATTCCTGACTATGACGTGTGTGTGTGTGTGTTTGTGTGAAGCAGACTGCAATTATGCTTCCAACCTGACCCTAAAATCCTGAAATCTCTGATCCTTACTGAGGAGGTTTAGTCTGGGGCTCCCTAATCAGCTCAGCTGGAGGGGAGAGAGGGGGGGGGTTAATGACTTGCGTAGAGAAGTTGAGTAATGACAAAATTAAATACAGACCCACAAATGCTGCACATACACACACACAAACACACAAATCCACCTGTCCCTTTATATGGCTGTATGCAGATATGATGAGACGCAAAGCTGCTTTAGTTCTCTGGGTCAGCAGGTAATCAGCGGATGGGGTGATGCTGAGGCCTCACCTGCAGCACAACACACTTACCGCTACTCTGAGATGCTCCGTCTCAGTGAAAGTAGATCCATTTAAGTCATTACTGAGAAGATTGATCTAGCAGCGTCTGCCACAACCATGCACTATTCTGCACAGTGACACAGCACCCCAAACAAATCTGATGCTTTTCCTGTCTGGTTTAGCCAGGATGTGGCTTTTTCCACAATCTGAGCTTTTTTTTTTTTGGGTGTGCGTTGCCAAAATTCACCTGGCACAACTTAACAGAGACTGTTTGCAGTGTGTTTGTGATAGACAAGAGGGGGAAATCTCGCAGAAAGGAGTGGCAGGATGTGGATGGGAGGAGAAACAGAGGCAGCATTCACTCAGTAAGACAACAGGACTATTCTGAGAGGCAGCACTGACAAGATCAAAATAATTGGGCAACAGAGCAGAGATGAAGCAGGATTGCTCTAAATTCAGCTTTAGAGACGTTTTATCATAGCAGAGGATGTGTGCATGAGATCTCACCATGTAGATTAGTGCTGCTGTGGTTACAGCCTGTGATCAGTCCATTAAAAAAAGATAATTTATGAGAAATGATGCCTCACCTTGCTCCAGGTCCCGCTGATCGTACCACGGCTCCTCCTCCTCCGTGACAAACTCCTCCATCCTTCCCGCACGAAGCATCGATGCAGGTGGACTTCTTCTCCGCCGGAGATGGGGGTCTGCTCCGCTACACGCCGACGAGTCGCCCGGAAGTGATAACAAACAATAGCGGCGTTGCCTCCCCCAGTGCGTCCCCCTTTAGGGGAGAAAATGACTTAAAGAGCAGCTCGTCTGCTTCCTGGACCATATGCAGACCCCCAAACATTCAGACCTGCTAATATGAAATGAATCAGTCACAGCAGCGGCACGTACAGCTCGACGCTTTTCTCTAAGAGAGACTGACAGCCTGCTGAAAGCCCACTGGTCAAATACTGCTGCTGCTGCGTTCACATGCTGTGGGAAATGTTGAATTTAATTGAAAAAATACCCGTTTTTTCTGTTTTTTAACCTGAAACCGGTCCACCAAAAATATGTCTCATGGAGTCATAAAACCGTAAAAAAAAATCGACACCTGTCAAAGAACAGCGAAATAATTTATTTTTGATTCGAATTTATTTTGCAGGTTGTTTTTTTAATGAAATTTTATGACTCTTGTGATCTTTTTTAAAGATAGAAAGAAACTGTTCCAGAGATATATTTTAGAAGCTGAGATGGTTCATTACTCTTTGCTAAAGCTAACTTGCTTAGCCTCTATTTAGCTTAGCACAAATAAAATTTAATTTAAAATCTGTGATTGGCTGTTTATTTCTTTTTGTAACAATGCTATTCAGTTATACTGTCATATCATTATGGGTATTTCCCTCTTACATAGTGCCATGTTTGAGAAATAATATTTGTGGGATGGATTACAGAATTGAAAATATGAAATATAAATTTCAAATAAATGAAACTTAATATTAAGGTCCTACATTTTTCATTGAGCAATAAACTAAACAAACAAAAAAAAAACAGACCATCATCAGATGTAAAAGACAGAATACACCATAAAATGTTTCCTGAATGTGAGTACTTCAGGAAGGAAACAGATTTGATCACTGATCTTGCACCGAGGAGAAGCTGGTCATGCTATCAATATGCCATCATTGATAAATGTAGGAGGAGGGTGGGGGGAAAACAAAAGTGGGTTACAATCAAGAAAGAAACAATTCTTACGTAACTCTTTAAGAAATACAATTCTGTAAAACAAAATATTTGACTCATTCATTTATCTATTAGGACTAGAAAACCCCCTTGTAGGATGGGAAAAGTCATTATTCAACCAGTTTTGAATGCTGGAAATCATAAAGAATTTGCAATCAACAAACTATTTCTAGTTGACAGAATAGTTTGAAATCGGTCAGCTTTTTCATCAATTAGAAATTTGCTTCAGACCAAATGAATTTACAGAGAATGGCAAATTGCCATTGTACTGGAGATAAAGCATGCATTGGGTGAGGGCAACACTGAAAATTTGATTTGACTCCATCAAACAGCATTTTGCCATCTAGGCTACTTTTAATTTTTCCTATAAACAAGCAGTTGGGTTAGTCATGGAAGCAAAGTAGAGAAAAATGCATAAATTAAACGAGAAGCCATCCTATTTTAAAACATGAAAAATACAAACACTGTTCATTTAAAATACTTGGACCATTGAAATCTGATCTTCTTGAAAAATTACTTTTCGTTTAGCTTTAGTCTATCATTTTACAAAATAATGAAACCTCAGGGATCCCTGTTTAATGTGAATCATTAACTGAACTTGGTTATCTTAAAATAAGTTCAAATGGCTGCATAATGCTGCTCCAGACTCTTTCCAGGAACCAAGTAAGACATGAAAGGATCAGAATGACCAGGAACAAGCCTTTTCTATACACCATCATTACCACGCCTGATAGCTTTGAAGGGAGAATTGCTCCAGCTTGCTGCAGGCATCCATGCACAAAACACATGGCAATCTGATTATAACGAGCTTAGTGGAGTAGATGCACCTCTTCATGAACTCATTACTTCAGTGTAATTTGTTCTCTATATGCTTTTCACATCCTGTGGCTTAATTAACATTTCTTTGAGTCTTCTAGCCTCATTTGACAGCAGTGAAGAAATTTTAGCCTGTCAGCTGAGCGAAGCAAGAATTATGACACTCACACTATTCTATTTTAGAAGTGAAGACTGTGGTCTCATTACTTCAAACACTGTGTGTTCGTCAATATTAATGATGTTACCTGAGTCGCCTCTTTAGGCTCTGAGGTGCAGAACAAACAGGGCAGCAGGAGGGTTGTGGAACATATGAGGAAGCAAAAATTAAGTACTATAAACTCTTTCCTTTCCAAAGATAAAACTGGTATAAATATTGGCAATACAAGTGATTTGGGTGCCACTCCAAGTAATTAAAAATACACACTAGTGGTTTAGGAAGTTGATTATTTACATGTATTGCAGGCTTTTCTGTTTCCTTAAAGATTCCCTTTGCATCAATTGCTGTTTTACTATAAATATTTCAAGAAATAAGGCATAGCAAAAGCCTCCTGCGGAGCATTATAATAAACAAAAAAAAAACTGTGAAACTTCCTTCTTTTAATAATTTACAGGAACATAACTCCTTATGCAAATATAGGTTTCCTCTTTTTTCATGATTACAGTTCTATGTAATAATCAAACTAGTGTAGGATAGAAGTTGTTATTTACAGAGTTTTCCTTAAGGCAGCACGGATGCAGATGATGTCACCATTTATTTGTTCCACCCTCATCACCCATGGCCAGAGTAGTTTAAGTTAAGACATTAGAAGATGCAAAGATAGAAAAATATCTAATAAGTATCCCATTTTACTGTTCAGCATAGAGTTTATTGTAAACAATGAGGAACTCTGAGTTCTTCATGTACATCTTTCACCTGACTGTAGGGATGAAACTGATCAAACCAAATGAACAAAATAAAGAACAAATAAAGACCGATAAAGAACATCGGTTTTAAACTAAAGAAAATTGATAACAAACAGTATGAAATCACATCATTTCTTGGTTTGAGTACACAAAACAGACAAAAAAAACACACAAGGAGCAGCTATTCAAATGTCTGTTATAGCCCCAAAACAGAACTCTGGCTCATATAATGCATTTAAATAAAACTTTGTTATTCTCATGTAATTCAAACGATACGCATGGATTTATTTACTAGATCGATTAGTAAACTGTGTAATCATCAAAATGATGCAAAATATCTCCAAGGACCAAACCTTAAATATTCTGGCCTAATGTGCAAATGCAAAGAAGCTTTAGGAATCTGCTAATTTATCAGAAGTATCTTGTATGTATAATTTTTTAAGACATTAACCGGGTTTCAAGTAAGTTACCATATAATGATCTGTATGTTTCACTTTCACAATTTACACATCATGTTTTGACGAGGCTACATCATTAAGTGTAATAATCTACTGGAGATCGCTGTGTGGTCGACACACACATGCAAGGACCAAGAAGGATAAACCCAGCTGGCTCCAACCTGTCCATCACCATCATCAGGTTCAACTGTGAGTGTGTCCAGTACTCCGATCTGATCACATTCCCATCTGCCTGCACTGCGTTTAGTGCTTTTAACCTTTGTCACAGAACATAATTCATCATAAACCGAATAATTTAACTGCTAAAGATCAGCATGCTAACATGTGGTCATGTACACTTTCCCTTTTTATGACATTTAAACTTGTCACAGCTGAAAACATCCCAGAGTGAATCCATTTCCATTCAATTCCAGTGATTGCACAACTGAGCCGTAACGAGAGGTAAAAACCACTCAGCTGATTGGACAATAGCCGTTCTGGATATCATTACTTACATCTTTCTCATGCTGCGACGAGCCAAAGAGCCTGTTGTAAAAAAAAATTATACATCTCCAAGCACCACTGTGTCCACATACAGCCTGACGGAGCTGTTTTCATGGCTTTAGTCTTCATGTGCAGTTTGCAAAATCAGCTGTGCATAAAAAATCCACTCAGTTTACAGCAAATAAAAGTGAAGACAGACATCAAAAGTAGTAAGCCTTGTCCCAAAGAACTAACAGAAATGAAAAGTGCACATACCTTTTAGCAAATGGGCTAAAACATTAATTACACCTGTAAAAAGATGATGCAGACGGTCCTCTTTCTGCTCTCTGATGCCCTAATGGTTCATATTTTATTGCTTATTTACTGAGAAAAACTAAAGTAGCAGCAATCAGCCTGAAACAAACAGAAAAACTGCTCAGGCTGTGAATAAAGTACCAGAAAAAAAGGCGCTTATAGGCACTGACAATGAAGGCTTTGACCCTGATAATAACCACAAACTTCCCGTCACTCCTTGTTCTCTGTGGTTTTAAGGCTGCGCGGTCCTTTAAGGTGTTTCCAGTCGGCCTCGCTCTCACAGCGCTGGACTCTGCTGAAGAACCTCTTGATGAGCACTTTGGCTTCACATTTAACTGTGGACACAAACTAGAGTTAGAGAGGAATCACTAAACCAACAGAACCAAACATAACAATGCTCTGCTTGCCTTGGTCTTTCCCCCGGCTCCCACCCTCTGCCAGCAGGTGAGACAAGTGGCGAGCGAAAGACTTAAAAAGCTCCTACGACAGAAATAAATCGCTTAAATGCATAAATCATTTAACAGCGCTGCTGTCCTGCAACAACACCACTACCCACCTTGGTGGCGAACTTTCCCTGAGCGTAAAGCGGGTCCAGGTAACGGACCACGATATCAGCGGCTTCTTTGAGCGTGGCGGGTTTCTGAGGCTCGCCCAGCGACTGCAGGGCTCTCTCCTGCACGGTGGTGTTGAACGTCACTCTCCTGCCGCTCCCGTCGGCGGGCCGCCTGCGCTTCGACGGAGGAGACGACCCCCCGTCTGCTTTCACATCATCTCCGATCTGCAGACATATGGCAGGTGTCGTCAGTCGCCGAGCAGGAAGTCAGACATCTGACAGGAAATGCTGCTTACCTCTTCATTAACAGGAAGATTAGTTTCCTCCTCCGGTCTGTCGAGTCTGTTTGGGACGTAAAACGAAAAAAAAAAAAGTAGCTAAACATGACAGCATTTTACCTACAATTTTTGAGTTTGATTTAAAATAAAAGAAAAGCAGGTATATTACTTTGAGACAGGTGTATCTTGAGCCGAATTCGACATCTCCACATCTCCAGCTTCCTCCTTTTCATCGTCGGGTATAACTATTACTTCTGTTTTGGTTTCTACCAGGATCACATCCTGAGACTCTGACGCCGGCGAGTGTTGCCCCCGGCTGACGTCTTCTTCACAAAGCGCAGAGGGAAAACTAAGTAAAGGATCGGCCGTCTCCTCCGGCGGCTCTGCCTCCTCACAGCTCTCCGTCGTCTGTTTTTTTGCAAAGTACTGGGAAATGTTGCGAGAGCTCTTGGCGGCTTCTGCGAGTTTCTGCTGCTTCTTGCTCACGGCTCTCCTCCCTTTGGTCGGGCTGCTGAGGAGAGCGCTGGCGGCGCTCGCTCTGGCTCTGATGGACGAGGACACGGCCGGTGTCGTCTCTGTAGTCGTCTCCTTCGCTCTCTCTCCAATCACACGGACATCTGAGTCTCCTGAGTGATCGAAGAAAAACCCGCCGCCTTCCGTCCCTTTGCTGGACGCCGAGTCTGACGTGGAGTTCTTCAGCAGTTCTCTGGCAGTGAGGAAGGGGTTAGACGAGCCCCTCTGACCTGCCCCGACTCTTTTTCTCTTCAGCTGGAAGAACAATGAGAAGTGGGAGATCATGAGCGCCCTGCGTCTTAAATTCTGCTTTAAATGTGTTCAGATGCTCTTTTTTCTTAAAGTTGAAGGTGTGAGCGGCTCATGAAGACTCTAACCGAGTAGATCTCAGATGCAGAGGTGAAGCCCTGCAGCTCCTCCGGAAACGAGGAAGAAGAGGAGGATGCATCACTGAGTTTTGTCTCGGCGTCTCTTGAGGCGCTGCAGCTCTGGTCAGGTCTTTTGTCTCCCGCCGCTGAAGCAGGAGCTGCTTTTGTAATTTCTGATACCTGACATAAGAAAAGACACATTAGGCTTAAGGGCTCCTAGCTTTTGGGCGCTGTTACATATCCTCCATAACATTAAAGGAGCTATACATGATATTTTAATATTTCAAAGAAAAACAGTTTCTACACGCTATATTATGTGGTAAAAGGGGTAAGTCCATAAAAATGAATTACTCGTTGATTGCGCATATGCACGAGTCCAAGCTATTTTAGTTAGCAAAAGCGGCTAATTTTTAGAATTTTTCGCGACGCTCTCTCTACCAAAGGGGTTAACTTCCATAACTTTTGGATTCTGATCAGCCAGTAAGAGCGTTCCCCTAGGATATCTAGAAGTTAACGCGATTGGCAGAGAAAGAGCATTAAAAAAAAGCTAAAAATTAGCTGCTATCGCTAACTAAAATGTCCTGGACTCATCCATTTGTGCAATCAATGAATCATTCATTTCTATAAACTTAAAAGGGGTAAGTCCGACTTCCTCCTTTTACCACATAATATATCGTTTAGAAACCATTTTTCTTAGAAAGATTAAGATAATATCAGGTACAGCTCCTTTAAGATAAAACTGAGCATTTACCTTCTTTAGGATGGCTGCTTTGTACAAATTGGAGGATTTGCTGTTTTTGAAGACTTCATGTTCAATTTCCACCGCCAGCGGCAGACTGTTGTGGCAGAGAGATGCAGAGAAAACACAACCAAAGAACATGTTTTACAGTAATTATTCATGTATGAGCAGAATGGTTGAAGAGTTTGGCTCCATACTTACTTTAGTGCATCTTCTGCCCCCTGCTGGCCTTTCAGAGCCTCCTGCAGGCGGTGCAAGCAGTGCTCTCTGGTCTGAAAAACAACAAAGGTGCATATGACAAAGGAACAATTATGAAAAGAAGTAGAGACGATTAAGTTAACAGATTATAGGTGTGCATACTAGACTTTAAAAGACAAAGACAAAACGTTCCCACCTTCTCTCTGCAGCTACTGAATAAACTCTAGTTTTTAATTGTGCAGCATTCCCATCTCAACCCACAAGAGTCCCAGAGTTCCTGCAGACGTGTTAATGAGTGCAGCAGATATGAGGAATGTGTGTTTGCAGTGTTTAGGTTTTGTCTCGTACCTTGACAGTGAGCCTGGGGATCCTCTGGCTGCTG